>BOPP01000916.1:0-11055 GCA_017312745.1 Gryllus bimaculatus | reverse complement strand
TATTATATATATACTAGCGGACCGACAGGACTTCGTCCTGTCCATTTGTAATGTTGACAGTTTTTTGTTCCTACATATGTTTATAGTCTGGACACAAAAAAATCTCCTAACAGAAACCGTCCACCCTCGTGATAGGCATTGTGAATAAGAAATATAATTAAATAAAACATATATAAAGCATTTAAAAAGTTAAGTAATCACTTTATTGTTAATCATGGTGAATCATAATATTAACAAACTCAGTTTTAATTTTCATTGTAGTGCTTTGTGAATATCACTGTTTTTTGTTTGATTACCTGGCGCATAGGACAACAAATCTGATGAATTTTCCAAACACGGGAACAGGCAACAACAATGACCATGTAAGAAGAAAACAGGGTTTTCCAGATTAATACCACAAACACTTAATGATTGCCCCTGGGACTTGTTTATGGTCATAGCAAAGAAGTCATACTGTAATAGTGCAAGACACTGTTAGTCGTTTAAAGTTAAACCGCAAACGTTCTGTGCTGTAAAATACACTGTCGCATTTTCTTAAATGCATAGTGAAACCGGAAGGGTGTCTCTCATGAACAGGAAAGAAAATATTCGCAATACTGCTTCATTACTATAACGTAGCGGGCCCATTTGGGTAATTTCATCTTGAAATTCTTACACCAATTTCCAATCACAGCCTATCACTCCCCTTTGGGTTACTATTTTGCAACTGTATTAATAGATTCACTGAATGGCAAGATTCAACATTGATGTTGCTTTGAAGGTCTTTGATATTAAAAATGGAGTGAATAAGTGGAACAATCCACGAATTATCTATTTCAATATCTTGTTGATTTAATTTGAACAATTGTTGACTTCCATTGCCTGCTGTGATCTCGACGATAAGTAGTAACCGCATACCAGTAATTGCTCCGATATTAATGCCCGTGGATATCGTTTGAACATTTTACCATTCCATCATACATTGTGAATTTTGGTTAAGAGTTCCATTAGGACCATGCTTATCATATTTTTTGATAACTACCTCATGCAATCCAGGATTCTTGTACATCAGGGATTTCAGCTGATAATCACTGCATCAACTTTCATTTGGCCTATCTTTTCAACCACCAATCAAATCAATCGTCATTCCGCCACTCCAAGAATACATCCAGCAGCGTGCCTCACCAAACACATACTGTTTTACGGATGAAATCCATATAAGACAATTTCAAATTTTTGTCTAAAGACTCTTGCGTAATATCATGCGATCAATGGTGATTGCCCAAGGATAACTCCTGCTTGATTTCTATCCATGGCGGATTTCATGTAAATGGTGATGAACAAATCTGCCTGTTACCATAATGACGAACATACACATGGCATCTTGAGCATATTTCGTTGCATATGCCGAGGGGCTTTCGATGTATGTTGGCTGGAAGAATGTCATCCGACCAAACATTCTGTGCATTTCATCAGTATTAATCGCATGCTCGAAGGTGAAATATACTTTCAGATCGGAAGTTTGGCCTTATTAAACCTGATGAATGTTTAAATCTCTCCGTTTTTCAATTTTTAAATATATGTCAACGAATATATTTGTGATATAATCGCGC
Source organism: Gryllus bimaculatus (assembly GCA_017312745.1). Taxonomy (NCBI): domain Eukaryota; kingdom Metazoa; phylum Arthropoda; class Insecta; order Orthoptera; family Gryllidae; genus Gryllus; species Gryllus bimaculatus. Next base: position 9,463 of record BOPP01000916.1, on the reverse strand, counting down.
GACATTTCAATATGTGATTGTCTTCATTTTCCCGATCATAGGCGGTATGAATAATAGTTCATGAACTGACTTTTTGTTATGTTTTCAGAAACCTGTAAATAGATTTTGGTTTTAATAACATTTAAATACAAAATTAAATATACATTAATAAAGTGACTGAGATATTAACTAATATTTTAAAACCTGTAATGGGATTTATAATTTTCTTGAGAAATCATAGCCATCTTTTCACCTTGCCAAAAATATAATGGAATATTGCAGTGCATCATATGAGCGTGTGTGTTTCTTTATACGTGTAATTGATCATTCCGATGTAAAACAATATCACGGGATTCCAAGTTTTTCTCCATACAAAACGATAGCAACTTCAATCAATAGTTGGTTCATAAAACGTCTTTGCATATTGACTGGCGGTGCTTTTATCAGCTCTGATTATAATTTTGTGATTTATCTGAATGGCATCAGATCCAGGGCAGTTTTAAACACATATAATCAATGATTGTGTTCAATGAAATAAAGTTTTGTAATATTCCTACAATAACCTCTTTACTAAATTGTTATGTGCACCAACGCAGATTAATTTCTTGTGATGAATGCCCATAAATAAATGTTGCAGGGAATATGTAGTTGCTATCTGACTGTAAACCGTTGACCTGCCTCTGTGATATATTTGGCCTTGAATCTGTAAATTTAAAAAAATATAATGTTTTGTACCAAACAATAAAAAATAAAATAAATAAAAATAAAATAAATAGAAATGTGGGGTTATAATTATGTGATTTTCAAGTGATAATTTAAATAATATTTGTTCTTTAAAAATTTATCTGTCTCTTAATTATTGTAACTAATATCATCATCAAATAAATTGGGTTTCAAATAATAAAGTGGTCGCTAAAACTGAATCACCAAATAATATGGGAACTAAGTGATGATTATTATCTTAATGATTAAGAAATTGAAGATTAGAACACATCTTAACTTAGGTGACGGACATAAATAATTATGTTTACTGCTTAACATACCTTGAATATTGCATAAAATTTTCCCGACTACATTGTTGACCCAAATGAAGTTCATTTGAAAGCAATTGCTATATTGTTTTAGGATATTTGTCAAAAAGTGTATGGAATCTGTTCCTATTCCTGAAACCAAATGAGTATAATGGCTCTGGTAAGTTTGGTTCCAATGGTATCAATTTCACTTACCATCTTGCGCACACAATCCATCAAGCTTCGTTTTTATATTTCAATGCCTTACAATATGAGCAAACCGAGTTCATAGAAACTATTAACAACACATTGGTTAGTTACTGTAGCCAATTGACACTCGTAACTGAAAGCAGCTCGATTCAAAAACTGCGCGATTATTAGTTTGATGTAGCGCTCGCGCTTCACGCGATGTGATATCGAATTCTTTCACGGTCATTTTCGGTCGTCAACGTTCTTGTGGCAGCAAGATTAGATTGGTAATTAGTTGGTTTTGTAGCATTTCGGGTTCTTCTACCTACATTGCTTCGTTTTAATAGGAGGCATATCTATATTATAATAGTTTTCGGAACGCGACATTAACTCCTTCAACCATTTATTCCCTGTGCTCCAACGCAACACACGCACACATGTTTTGATAGATATGATGAATTTGAACATTAGTTTTGATAAAAACGGATATAAGTTCAAATTGAGTCTTTGACGTTAGGACATTACCTACAACAATGAGTGCTTGTACTACTAACAACAATGAGTGGTTTATATAACAGCTATAAAGCCTCCACAAATTGACTCTACGTTTTAAGTTAGAAAACGTTTGTATTGGAAAAAGAAAAAGGCTGTTTTTAGGTTTTTCCGGAAATTATTCGGAATTTTTCTCGAAGTAAAAACCATCCCTGACTTTAACAAACATTTATGAAAAAAATTGCCCAAATTGGTCTAAGGCGTTGTTTAGTTATGGCGCTTACAAAATAAATTTTGCGATTCATTTTTATATTATACTTAGCGGACCCGACAGACTTCGTCCTGTCAAAAAAGATTTGTAATGTGAATTTTTTCCCCACATATTTTTATAGTCCTGGCGCAAAAAATCTCCTGAACAGAACCGTCACCCTGGTGACAGGGAGTTGGTGAATAAGAAATATAAATGAAATAAACATATATATAAATATTAAAAGTAATCGCTCTATGTAATCATGTGAATCATAATTATTACAAACGTCAAGTTATATATTTTCATTGTAGTGCTTTGTGATAAACGTTGTTTTTTGTTGGCATTTACGCTGGCGCATAGACAAACAAATTCTGATGTTTTCCACACGGAACAGGCAACATTTGTCGTTAAAGTTCAAACGGCACATCAGTCGGATCATTGGGATTGCGCGGTATGAGAACGTCTTCTCCTTTATACTTTCCTTTCCGTATACTTGCTTCTATCACGTTGTTTATAATTTTTTTTATTCGCTAACAGTGTGCTGTTGCAAAGACATGGTTGATATTTCGCAACATTATAACTACCATCCAACCTTTAATTGAAGATTGTGAGGTGGCACATCCTGGCAAATCCAGCGAGTTTTAAAAATTCTTGGTGGATAGTTCACTACATCATCTTGGTTAGTAGCCAAATCAACAGAGTTTATATATCCTCGGATTCGCCTGTAATTTGTTCTTGGAATTTTTAAATTTAATTCATTTTACATCTATGTTTTTTGCAGGCAAATAGCCGTTCCTCAACCAATTCAATGGTTTCTGTAATTTTGGGAAACATCTGAATTACCTCTGAATAAGTGTCATCTTTGATCGGTCTACTGGCTCATTAACTTCCTGCAAAGTTATTTGTTCAGTTAACAGATCTATAGGAAATTTGGCATTACCAAATAGCAATGATTGTTTAGAGAATTTTTTTTGCAGATTGGTTCATTTTGCAACTCGGACACGCATTATTCTTGCTTTAAATGAAGTACTTTGACTGTTTTCACAAATTGGAGGACTTTAGACATGCATTGAGTTCATCAGCTGTGTTGATCGTGGATCACTGGCATGTTTGGACGAAAATCTCCAGCTAAATAAATCAATTCTACCATCAAACATTGGTTATGAGTTTGCTCCGTAGATATTTTAGTTCTGTCTAAAGCCTCCAAAGATTTTTTTACGTGCATCGTGCATTCCACTCCCAAACAATTAATTTACATTGCTGCAAGACCTTTGCCATTGCAGAGTTCTTCGCAAATGTTGCAGCGTCGAGTCTTCCATTGCTTTGCATATTTAATGGCAATTTTAATGCCTGAATGGGCTGTCTCGACACCACCTTCAAGCAAAAGTTGCTGCGATTCCGACGAAGCGAGCTGCAAGTGCATTTCATTTTGTGAGCCGGATCGTTGTAGTAATTAATGAAATCAAAAAAGTTTTTCCTGTACCACCGGTGCATTCTAAGAAGTAAATCCTCCATTTTCAACATTTCTTTTCTTCATAAGGTTTGTATCAATTACAGTACTTCTGTTGTCTCATTTGAAAGTGGAGATTTTCGTTTGAAATTAATTCTTTCAAAGTGTTGAGAATCATACCGTTTTCCTCGATTCAACTCTTGGTTAAAAGAATGATGCATTGATGATTGGGCGCGGCCAGGACTAATGAATTAATAGATTTGTTTGACATCATCAAGCACATGTCCTCAAATTGGAAATAATGCTTCGTTGTAAATTCTTGACTAAGTTGATGATTATTGATTTAATAGGATTAAGAATATGGAAATTAGTGACATTTTAACTTGGGTGACAGAACATAAAAGTAATAATGATTAACTGCTATAATAAAACCTCAAAGCTTGGATACAATTTTCCCGAACTACATTTGATGACACCAAATAGAAGTCATTTGAAAGCAACTGGTATATTTTTCGGATCATGTAATGTCCAAAATTGGAATCTCCGTCCTCATCCGAAACCAATGAGTCAAGGCTAATGGTAGGTCGGTTATCAATGTATTTCTCCTTACTTTGCGGCAACACAATCCATTAGCTTCGTTTTTGTATTTTAATGCCTTACAATATGAGCAAACCGAGTTCATAAACATAACAACACATTGGTAGTTACTGTTAGTCAATTGACACATCGTAACTGAAAGCAGCTCGATTCAATACCTTGCGCGATTGTTGAATGTAGCGTTGGCGCTTCACGCGTTTGTGATATCCGAATTCTTTTCATGTTCATTTCGGTTCTCACGTTCTTGTGCGCATGATTAGATTCGGTAATTAAGCTTGGTTTGTAGCATTCGGGTTCTTCTAACCTAAATTGCTTCGTCTAATAGGAGCATTTCTATATTATAGATTATTTTGTAATAGTTTCGGAACGCAGACATTAAATCTTCCCAACGATGTATTAACGATGTAATGTAGGAACATACCTACATTGTTAAACAACAATGAGTGCTTTATACAATAGCTATAAGCTCAAATTGACTCTACGTATTAGTTAGAATAACGTTTGTATAGGAAAACGAAAAGGGATGTTTTTAGGTTTTTTTCCGCATATTAATTCGAATTTTTCTCGACGTAAAAACCATTCTTGAACTTCACGACCATTTAAAAAAAGAATTGGCAAAATTGTCAGGCGTTGTTGAGTTATGCCGCTTACCAAACACATTTTGCGATTCATTTTTAAAAGATTTCAAATTGTTTATTGTTGTATCTAAATATTCAGTCTTTGATACGAAATGTCGATACGAATACGAAAATTCGATCTTGTTGCAAAATGACAGTATGAATAGCATTCCCGGGGGATTATTCTTGAAACTTGGCGCGTATGCGATTCTCCCATAATCGCTTGATTGCTGGTCTCGTCTGATATGCGTAGAAAGAAGAGACAGCGGATGGCGTACTCGAGATCGGCAAAAGACCAATTTTCATGTTGTGACTCTTTATCTTCTAATGAAGAAGGAAAGGACAGATTTCTGATGAAATAGAAAAAAGCTTTAAATTTTAAGTTGAAAAATTCTATTTATATTGTAAAAAATTTGAAAATGTATTGAAATTGCAAAAAAAAGAAACGGACATAATTTTCAAAAACCGAGATGAAGCTCAAAACACCGGAGAGGTGGCAACCCTAGCAAATTGACTCTTTGACGTTAGAACATACCTACAACAATGAGTGCTTGTGCTATAACCAACAGTGAGTGCTTTTACAACAGCTATAAAGCTTAAATTGATTTCTACGTTTTAGTTTAGAAACTTACGTTGTATGGGCAAAAAGAAAAAGTCTGTTTTTAGTTTTTTTCGGCAATTATTTCGAAATTTTTCTCAATCCGTAAAAACATCCTTGAACTTCAAAACTTTTAAAAAAGAATTGGCCCAAATTGGTCCAGGCGTTGTTGGAGTTATGCGCTTACCAACACATTTTGTCGGTTCTTTTTTATATTATATATATATATAATATATATATATATATATTATATATATATATATATATATATATGTTTGTGTGTGTGTGTGTGTGTATAATATTCAAACCCTTTCTCATCAAGTGGCTTCCCAACAAAGTTTAAATGAAACACACCACGTATATTATCCTCCTCCTTATAATCTACTAAAAACTTTCCCAAATATCTCCAAACACATCCAAAGGATCGCAAAAGATATCTTCTTCAACATGATCCTTCAGTTACCAAAAAAGTAACACCTTAATGGTTAATTCCCTAATTCTCTCAAATTATTAATAATATTTAGTTCTTAATTTCAAAAAAATGATTCTAGAATGACTTCCAAATATTTCATAATGGACATTAATCCAAAAATTAATAATTCTAAATTGGATGCAAATGGTCAACTACGACAATACAATGAATTTAAAATATACTATGATCGCAAAATAGACCTTGCTTGCGTTACTGAAACTCCACCTTAAAAATAATAATAAAAATACATGTCCCTGTTATATGATTATTCGTGAAGATAGAACTTTAACTGAATGGTGGAGGAAGTAGCTTTATATTAACGTAAGTATTAACATTCACAAATTTTTATTGCCCTTTACAGATTTAGAAGGTGGCAATTCAATTTCTCTCCGCACTCGGGAATATTATTGTAATTTCAACTTTCAGCCACCTAACAAAAATTACCAATCCGATATTTTCAAATCTATATTTCAAACACAACAACAACAACAACAACAAAGTTTTAAATGATAGAATATTTGATTAAATGCAAAACACTAATTGGGTTGTCGAACATACTACTCCTCAGGTAGAATATTGTTTTAACGTAGTTAACAAAATGACATTGCAATATTTCACACCCCATTAGAAACCAATTACTTCTCCTTATTACAACGTCCTTTCTGGACATGATTAGATATAATTATTTCGAAAATATAATTTTCCAATAATTAAATATCTTTCCAGCTTTTGGATATTCGATCATGATCCGGTATTAACTAGCTTTCAGAATTACATCTCTCTCTATATATATATTTGAATGAGATCACGAGTTTTGAAAAGTTCTTTTTAATATAGGGTTTTTTAAATATTCACATCCTCCATAATTCGCAGAGTGCTTACCTAGACAATTAACACATTTAGTAGGCAGACTTTTGGGTTTGTTACATTGGGTGTAATGATGTTTATCTAGATATCTAATACATCTGGAAGGAAGTTTGCAGTTTGCTTGCGTATGATTGATCTGCTGGCAGTTTTTACATTGCTTATGCATTGCTACATTGCATATGATGGTTATTTTTTTGTCTAATTCTAATATTTGCAATGCTATAAAATATTCAGGCAAACTTATGAATACTGCGACCTTGATCGTTATATATTAAGTCTATTGTACATATTTCTAACTCTTCACGTTTTTTGCCAAATAATCTGTATACGGAAGTAACACGATACTGGTTGTTAACTAGTATTGTTTTGATTTCATCATTGGAATAAGTAGTTGGAATGTTATAAATTAATGCTGATAGCGTTTTCTTAGTAGGACCACGATAAGAAAAGTATTGTATATTGTTGGTGTCACAAAATTTCCGGTAATTACGAAAATCTTCTACAGACCTAAAATGTACTGATATATGATCTGTCTTTGTTTTAGTAGTAAAATCTTGTTTTGAAATACTTTGAATTGAAGATATGAATCATGCAAATCATTTAACAATAGTTTGATTTTTGTGAATGCTAAGTGGAGGAATTTTAATATTTCCAATAATGACGCTGTCTTCAGTTTCTGATAAATCTGAATCGTCCTTAGTTGAAGATAACGATTCGAATTGATCAGATGTTGGAATAATGTATGTGGTGCACTGACCTTCATCACTTGGTTTCACTCTTGATGTTTAGTAGTTGATTGTTAGTATTTTCTGACTGACTAATTTTTTTCTAGTTGAACTTGCAGTTGTTGATAGTTGTTGTGATTGGTTTTGAAGGAAAATTTTTTTGTTGCTCTAACAATATAATTTTTTGTTCAGTTGTTAGAGGTGGTTGATCTATGAAGGTAATTGGAGTAATTTGTAGTTGAGTTAAATCAGTATTAAAGTTTGAATCTAGATTTGGTAGTGATGTATTAACCACATATTGCCCTGTGAAACCGGGGCCGCTTACATTTTCCATTTTAGTCAAATATTATATATAGTTTATATGATTCTTCACAAATTATTCACTAAACTTCAATATCTGTTGCAAATTATTAGCTAGTTGTGATCAGGTCCTATAGAGTTGTTTGAACACGAACACTACGCATAGAGTTCACTAATAGACGGCAGTGCCGGGGTTGAGGTAGCCAGCCCGGCGCGGAGCAATAACGACTGCGATAAGTGGAGCAAACTGCGCTATACCATGGTCAAACGACGAATGCCAGCAATTTCTGAGGTGTAAATGACGTCGGTGACCCACAACCATGATGAGAGGGAGAGTTAAAAGGAGAGGTCAGAGGAAAGGGTACGAAAGTCAGTGGGAATAGAAGTGATTGGTACTCGCGGGCGCGAGAACCAACCGGCCAATTGCGTTGGCGAGGCATGCGAACGCTGACGAAACACACGGCAGTCGGCCACGGGGAGGCGCGATGGATTTTTTTTCGAATTCTTTACCGTGAAATTTAACCAAATTATAGCATCAATCATTGTGAGGAGTTTTGCATTGGAGTAAACTGATAGTAGTAAAGAAATTTGTTTCTTATAAAAAAATTAAAATGTTACTGTTTGCAAGCCAAAGGACACGATATATTGTAGTATAATCATTTGAAACACTCAACAATGTAATACATTCTTTATTATATAGACATTTCCTACCAAGCATTACGAAATTAATGATCATGTATTTTTAAAACAATTTGAATTTTATAAACCGTCACATTTTGCACCATTATTATCTATATGGAACAATGCAGATATTTTGCTACATGTCATTAGATTGAAATCGCTAATTTTTTCTATATAAGTGGGGTTCAACGAAAACAATGTTTTCGTGAATCAATTAAAGATCATTAACGGGTGTCTCAAGAAAAGAATCATTGCAGTATCGTAATTGTTAATATTGTTTACTTAATTTTTAAAATTGCTGAAATTGTATCGTGATGATGTACGGAAAAGAATTAGGGAACATCTCTTGTGAAAATCGTTGCAAAAATATAATTGGGATTATTTGATATAATTTGAGCACAGTAAACAATTTTCTTTTATGTCACTGAAGAGATTATCACTATCACTTCCCAGTGATACTAATTACAAAATTTTAATAAGTGATATTATTAATATACATGCAAATACTTTAAATAGCATTTTTATATTTGGAAATCTTCACTCGAGTTAAATAATATCTTAAATGTTTTTATATAACTCCCTGCTAAAAGAGCAATAATATTGAAATGATGAAAATGATACAAATGAATGTATTGTTTTTAAAATGAGCTATTACGACAAACAAGTAACAAAAAAGTATTTCAATGACCTTGATGTAAATTCGGAGTTTGTTGTTAAGAAATGTCAATACTATTATGATTTTCTAATTTACATTATTAAACAGGAACAAATGAAACAAGTGAAATAATTTTAGCCATTGTAAGGTATACACATAACAAATATTTTCTAGAATACGAATCCCATCATATGAATGTGCAGCAAACCTCAAAATACATTTGGTTTTTCATCAACACTCGAAACACAATAGATTCAGTTAACTCACAAGTCAAAAATTTCGGAAATACGTCTTCTTTCATTATTATTTACTCGAAATGCGATTTTATGCCTTTTTAAACTGTCTGAAAGAACTGTGCACTGTGTTCAAATGTATTGAGTATTTTGACAATTGCATAGAGCAGTATTATTGGCAAAGTTGTTTAAAGAGATGTGACGGGAGTACAGATTGATTTTAGATCAGATGATGATTATGTTTAGAATTTAAGTACACTTCAGAGTCGAAGGTCATTGGACCCCGTGTCAATTGGTGAACGTAGATCCTCTGTGTAATAATAATAATAATAATAATAATAATAATAA
>BOPP01000913.1:0-11075 GCA_017312745.1 Gryllus bimaculatus | reverse complement strand
GAACCCTCCCCAGGCCTTATCATTCCACCCAACCCCACTTATCCACCTCGTCGCACCCGTTCCCACCTTATCCCAGCCTCGTCGCACACCGTCCCACTTTATCCCACCTTCGTCGCACCGTCCCACCCTCCACCTCGTTCCACCCCGTCCACCTTAATGGCACTCTCTGTCCCACGTCATCAACCAAATTTCACACTCAACGTCCCACCCCTACCCCCACGCCCCAGTTCACCCACCCTTTCCCTCACGTCAACCGTCGTCCCCCACGCCAGCCGCACTTCGACGTGGTCACAGCCAGGAACGACTCGTCCACTGACCAAAGACAGGGGGCCAGGGTAAGGTTAGGAACTAGGCACGGAGTAAGACGGACATGCCACCCGATCGTCCCACACGTGATGGGTGAAAGGATGTGTCGGCCATTCGCAAGCGTGGCCTCAGTCCCGTCCACCTACGCGGAATTCAACCCTTAGGCCGCTTATCCACCCCGCTCACCACTTCGTCACTACTGGCGGCTCGCACATGTTCTACCTTGAACCGGCCTGCTTCGCCATCCCGCGCTTTTCACTCGCGTCTCAATGCCGTCTCGATGCTCGATACGGCGCTGCTCAGTAGGCGGTACCCAATCACCTCTCGCCCACCACCTGTCCTGAGGATCCGTCTAACCGGCCGTGTCCGGCCAGGCTTTGCGGACATGGTGGGACGAGAGAAGTGGGAACACGGGTACCTGACTCATCACTACAGGCTGGGCGATGGGGTGGGAACAGTGTGTGATTTGGTTGGAATGAGGTGGGAACAGAAAGTCTCGTGTCCCATAGCCAGGCAGCTGCTGCGGTCCACCTCGACCCCAGGAGCTCAACCGGAGATGGCACCCGGGGCGCCCGGATGGAAAAGGTGCAGTTACAGGGTGGGTGTCGCGTCCGACGAAGTGCGCGCAACTATTCCGTTTAGGTTCGCGGCACGTGCGCTCGTAGCGCGTCACGCGTGGCCGTTTGTGCTTTCTATCGCCCTCGTCTCCCCTCAAGCACCCGCACTACCACTCGCTGCGGTCTTCTGGAACTCCCAGCGCTTTGCGAAGGCCCTGGAAGTTCACATACTTCTGAATAATTTTCAAGGGGCTCGGTTAAATTCTTCTGGAACTGAACCCGGGTTGCGATATCTCCGATTGCCAACACTGTCGTCCTGCGCAAGCAATTGTGATAGGGTAGTTTAGGTTTATGAGACCCCACGGTAGGCGGATTTTCGAGACTTCTAGGGTAGACGATTGGAAAATCTGGCAAGTTCGGTAAGGTAGGTTTCCACGGTTTCTCTGATTAATAACAAACGATTGCAGCAAACGACAGCATATCGATGGATGTGAACGCTGAGGATCGAGGGCTCTTGTCATGGCTAAGAGGGCGTGTGAAAGAGAGCGAGATGAGAGACATTAATTTCACGCGGAGATTCTGGTAGGATTTGAGCCATATAGAATGGAGGCCGCACGGAATGCTCCCGAGTGATATTTGCCTTGAGTGCTTTGACGCTATCTAGGATGGGTCTCGTCTAGCTGTATCGCCGGGTGCGACTTTATTCGCATAGCAAGATACTAGTGTGAGCATTTGGCTCAACGGAGATGGCACAACGCGAGGAAGAAAAATTAGTGGGTAGCAAACCTTCTAGATACAAAGTTCGAGGAATGACGAGGCATTATGAGACGTATAATGATAGATGTACATGCTTGAAACGGAGCACGGAGCGATGTATGGTAGACTGCAGTAGAGCGATCTACATAAACAAAGCATCAAATCTTGCGTAAAGGTATTAACGTGTAAAGATGTGGTCTAGTGGGGTTAACGACAAATGGAGAGTACGGAAAACAGATATCCCCTAATGCCTACCACAAAAAAACACGGAACTACTAATCTCTATTAACGTTACGTTCGCACTCGCCGCGTACACCTTCACATGCAGAAGGTGCGATATGGCACTTATATATCTACCAGGTAAATGTAATTCCTTGAACACACTCTGCGAATACCGTGACATATCGTTCACCCACACCAACAATTTGGTGTTTTGCTTCGTCTTTAGAATTCATCGGATATCTCCTCTCTCAGCTTCTCAGGATCCACACATGACAACGAAATGAAGAAAATTACTTTTAATGATGGTAATTTGAGTTTTTAAATGTTTTGTCTGTACCAATAAAATGAAATGAAATGAATGTAACAAAGTTGCTATACTTTAATTTGTGTATTTGGTAAGTGTTGCAATGTAAATGTATTATGTACTGTTTAATCATGAACATTTGGTGGAAGATTTTTTTCTTTTTGGAATATTAATTTTCCAGTTTTTATCTCAAAGCCAGAAAAAAATCGTTTACAAGAGCAAATTGAATATTTTAACAACGCTTAAAAAAAGATGCCGCATTCGTCGTTTATTCAAAATCGTCTTTATATCAAAAACTAGCTAATTTGTAAATTTGCCTTATATAGTATATCTTCTTTAAGTTTCTTCGTCAGCATACCGTATTTTTTCTATTCTTATAAATCTGTTACGTTTGCCTCTCATCTCTTCTTTCGCCTTATGTAAACTAACTTCAAATGTACTTTTATTACACCATTTTCGAAACAAAGTGTGTACATCTCTCATATTGTTGGCTATATTATTTAAAAAAAAAAGAATTCCTGGAAAAATGCTATGGAGCTATATTGAGAAAAAATGAAGGTCATATTGAGAAAAAAAAAAATTTTTAAAGTTTCTCAAAATTCACCAATTCTAGAATCTACGTGCATGCCTGTTTTAAAGTATCTGCCAACATTCTGAAAGTGTTGCTAATTTGAATGATCCAACTGAATGCGCAAGTTTTTTTGCTGGTCTTGAAAAACTCTTTCTGGGCGTCTGTGCACGGAGGTGCGTTTCGTTCGTGGCTACCACAGTCGGGGGGGTGCGAACGGAGAGAGATACAGCTCTTCGCCAGTCTTTTGTCGAGGCTGCTTATTGCAGCGCTTCGCCGCCCCGCCCGCCATGAAGCTGCACGCCCCGTAGCAGGAATTATGGATTTTAAATAAATTTCGTTTCTCCTGCCCTTCTATAAATTTACCTCTTTGATGGCGGGGTCGTCGTTTAAAATTTTTTTTTTTTACAATATTCTGATTAAACAAATACGATGCTACGACACGCAATAAATTCGTCGACGGGGAGACCCAATTCAATAGGAAGTGAATAACAGACACGTTGTAAAATAGAGACGCCCCCGTAAACAACAGGGAGTGGCTGAGGGGGGGACATTCAGCGTTGACGGGCAGCGTTTTGAGCGGCTGCGCAAGGGAGAGGCAAGGGGAGGGTGGGGAAGGGTGGTTTTCCGGGGAATCTGAGCACGAAAACGAGGGGTGGCTGCATGATCTGGGGCAGGAGGAAAGAGCTTCTTGGGAAACATTGAGGCGTACAAAGGCTCAACTGGGGCATTCGGAAGGGACATGGGAAAGCTATACCCTGAACACGCACACTCACGGGTTCAAGTACTTTAAAGAAGGGTTGTAAGGATGTGGTGTTGGCGATAAAGTTCAATCGATCTTAATAATCTTATCTTAGAAAATACTTTAAGTAAAAAGGAGAGGAACATTGATTTGGTAACAGACATAAGAAGATGGGTAACACACGGGGTCAGCGATGGGGTGTAGGTAAAGAGCTGGGCAATGATTTATAGTAGGTGAGAAAACAAGTTTGCAAATCAAAGTTATTAACCGAGTAGTCTGAGTATGATAGTCGTAGCTGTGAGAGTAGCGCTCTACATCAGGTTGAGAGAAGTGCTACGCGTTACTGAGCGGTCGTAGGCCTGTGGTTCATGAAGAGATGAAGAGAAAGAATTGGATGCTGAAGGTATCGCGATGGCTCCGCTGGTGACGTGGGAGACGTAGAGCGGTAGTTGTGTTGTATCGCTTCCTGACGTTTTGGATTGGTGTACAGGTCAATGTTTGTGAGTGGTCCGGGTGCAAGTGGACGGGGGCTCTTTTACGAGAAAAGGGAGACGTTAGGGGCAGGGGTGTTCTTAGCGGCAATGAGGGGGGCGGGAATGAGGGATGAGTCTCTATAGAGAGAATTCAAGTGGCGAAAAGTTTCGGGCAAAACCGTAAAGATGAAGGACTTAATTAAGAGAGGATTATCTGGATGAGAGAGAAGTTTAGTTCCGTGAATAAGGGGGACGGCTGAGACGCGTAGGGAGCGAGAAGTGCGCGAGGGGGAAAAAGAAATGAACAAAAAGAGAAAGAAAAAAGAATGCCGTGTCGTCGTGCCGGGTGGAGAGGAGGGTCGTGTCGGGCGATCAGCCGTCAGAGCAGAGACCAGTGGCTCCTGTAGTCTGGGGGAGCGGGGCGTCGCCTGCAAATGCTGGGGACCCGGGCAGTTCTGCTGGGAGGGCAGAGCGTCGCAGGGGGCGGGGGGCGGGGATCGAGACGGCGAGGGCCGAGAGACTTCGGGGGGGACGCGGGCAGGAGCGGCTTTCAAAGGGCCCCATGGGCGTCAGCGGGAGGCCTCGCGAGCGTGGCAATCGGGAGGGGAGCGGGAGGGCAGGGCGAATTGGGGGGGCGGGGCGCCGCGAGGGAGAGTGCAGAGCGGGACGGGTTACAAGGGGAGGGAGGGGCAGGCGGGGCCTTGGAGGGTGAGGGGTGGAGTCCGTGGACAGCGCGTGGAGGGCAAGGGGGAGGGGCGCGGAATTGGCGGGGGTGGGGTGGTGGAGGGCAGGACGGGGCCGGGGACAGCGCGTCGGAGGGGGAGGGGCAGAGGCGGGGAGGGGCGGGGCGGTTGTCGGTGGGGGAGGGGCAGAGCCGGGGAGGGGCGGTTGCGGAGGGCGGGGGCAGGAAATGGGGGGGGGCGGCGGGGAGGTGCGAAGCGGCGCCGCCGCGCGCGCTTGCCGGAGCGCCTCAGCAGAGAGACGGCGCGCGGGCCCACCCACCGCCCCCCGGTCTTGGAAGGGGGCCCCGGCAAACGGCGCGCCCGGGGCAAGCACGTCACCATAGTTCATACCAAAACAACGCAGACGGGGAAGTGCAATAGCGATCAAGCAGTCAATGCGTTCCGCAAAGCCAGCGAGAATATTCTGACATGCCGATGATGTTAAGTCAGCCACGAATTTTCCTTTTTCCTCCAGGCGTAATTTTGCTAGATGAACCTTATACCGCTGGATTACTAAGATTGTAAGTAGACAAGAGCGGCAAATGCTCTATAACGAACAGAAAAAAACTCCGCGATGGCGCGTTAGACTACGTTCTCAATCGTTGCGAGCATTCCTCTCGCCTCTGCTACGAGAATTTCATCTATCCATTGTATTGTCTTTTTAAGTTGTCAAATTTGAGTTCTATAACTACGCCGTCGGCCATTATTTTCTGTAGCACTTTCATTGTCTTCTAGTAAGAATATTATCCGCTTCTCGCTACTATTTATCTGCCATTATGTATTTATGCTATAGCCCGTATGTTAATCATATTTCCCCTCACACTCGCCTGGGCGCGGCGGTGGCGCCCGCTGGCGCACTGGCAGCCCGCCCCTGCCCACCTCTCTGGGTCCGCCCCCCCCGCCACGAACCCGGCCTCGGTCCGCCTCCGCAGGCGGAAACTGCCGCTCGCACACCTGCCCCTCTCCGCGGACGACGGCGAACTATTGTGCCCTTTTGAGGGGACCAGCTTTCTTTGATGGCATTTTCGTCGTCGTTACTGTTATTCTGGACTTCTAGTCTTCTTCTTAATTCTGATTGTTCTTATCACTCATATAATGGGCAGTTCTGCGGTCCATTCTTTTTCTCATATCTTATTGGGACATTAATTTCGTCATACATTAGTAATATTGTTGCCTCTGTGTCTCTAATTTCGCTTTAACAACTTTAATCTCTGCCATCATAACAGTCGTTGAATGCGACGTCATGAATAACATATTCAGGCTTTTACATAGAGGTCGCTGTCACCAAGCCAGTGGTTTTTGAAACTGGCATCTTTTTGTTAAATTACTGCCCCTAATTATTGTCGCGTCATATTCTTCCATAGGACCTGATAATTTCGTGGTCACTTTCGTTACAGTGCATTCTTGTCTGCAAACTAACGCTACTGTATTTGTCGGTTTGGAACCTACTTTATTTACCAAAATTAATTTAGACTCGCTTAATTTCTTCTCTAATTAATAAGTCGATAGGAAATCATGTGTGATTCTGGTGAATATGAGTATTAGTTTGTTTCCTCGAAACCTTCCTAACCTGCGATATTTCTGAAGCGTTTCAATTGGTTAAGTTTTTCTAATTAGCGTAAACATGAATTTATTTTCGTAAGTCGAGCCTATTCCTTGCTTCTGGTGTGCCTTAGTGCACGAAAACTGTAGAGCGTCTGTTGGTGCATGCCTTTTGCTCCCCAGGGTGGGGTTCCTCGTCTCCCCAGGGAGGACAGTGGAAAACCGGTCACGCGTCGCGTCTGCCTTTGTTATAAAATTAATGCTTACCTGTTCTCTCGTCGGATGATGATGACCGAAGCACGTAAGAAACAGGAGGAATGAGATGCAATCGTGGCTAAGGCTCCAGAGCGGAGAACACCTGCCGCTACCCACGCAACTCCGGCCAGCCTTCAGCATTCCCGTTCCTCCGCCGCATTCCGCCCCCCTTCATCAGCAGCCATCCCGTCATTCTCGTCCGACAGGGGGGGGGGGGGGGGGGGGGGGGGGGGGGGGGGGGGGGGGGGGGGGGGGGGGGGGGGGGGGGGGGGGGGGGGGGGGGTGCCCTTCCAGCTATCCGCATCCCTACCTTCCACGCAGCCCCGCAGTCAGCCGTTACAATCTTACACTCTTTACTTTTCCCCCTCCACTCTTCTACAGCTCCTAACTCTTCGGGGGTCACCCGCTCCTCCACCGGGCCGCTACCTCTCCACATTTCATCCACCGCTCTTCCTACTACTGACCTTATGACCTCTCTTACTCTGTCGCCTTCCTATCGCACTTTCTCGTATAAATTTTTACTCCATCACACTTCTTCATCGGGACATCTCTCCTTCGGCCAATTCCCCCAACTTTTCCAGCGCCACTTCGCCAATACTCTCTCGAAAATGGTCCGAAATTCTTCACAGTTTTCCTCCATCTGCCACATCTATCCTTTCCTCACCCTCCAATGCATTTATTCCTCTCGCTAAATCCACTATACTGCAACCACCATTACCGCCACTTCCTCTATAACGCTTTCTCTTGCCACTGCTGTTTCAGCCTCAACCGCCGCGGAACCTCTATTTCCCACTTTCGTCTCTGTCACTTTCCGTCACTGTCGCTTACACCACCGCAAAGCTACCTCCTTCACTGCGTTTGCCACTGGGCGTCCGTCAACGCTAACTCCACCACCTCACCACGCCCCCTCCCGCACCACCGACACATCACCACAACCTCACCATCGCCGCCGCTCGCCGCACCACCGTCACCCATCAGCACCACCTCGATTCATCGCCGCCCAACGTCCCCACGCGAAAGGGAAATGAAGGCGCTTGGCGGCAGAACTCGAGCTATTAAGCCTTTCTCGTCTAGCCGGCGCGTGCACCGCGGCGCACGCGGCGCGATTGCGGCGTTTCGGCGTTGCGGCCGCGAGAACGCGCGCGCGTCGGCGAAACTTCGCGTGTTCGTCCGCTTGGGACGGCTCCGCGGGTCGCGCGGTTGCGCAATTACTATGAGTGCTGGTGTCATGTTTTACGGCGGGGTGCCGGCGCGCGGGCGGACCGCGAAATGGACGGGGCGCGGGCGAGCGAGAGAGCGGCCGTGGATGCAGACATGCGGGCGGACGGGCTGTCGAAATCTGCTTGGTTTAGATAACTTTTCTTTGCGACTAGTTTTGCTCTGGGGGGTTACAGAGAGACCGGTTCGGGGTCTGCTGGCAGCAGTGATGTAATAAGGCAAATTATCGGAGTTATTTTTCTGTAAGATTTGATGAGGTTATCCATTGAGAGACGCCTGTAAAAAAGAACTGAAATTTAAACGATTGAATGTAGTTTGAAGGTGCTGAGAGTTCTGTATATGTTAGAGTAGAGTTATTATAGAGTTCTTATTGGTTTTTGTGAAGGTTTGAAGAGAACGTGCTTCAAAATGGGAAAAGAGTTGCATTCATGTCAAAAAAGCTTTGATAGATAAATTCATTGAAATGAAGCACGTTCGTATTTGTCCACTTACTTTTTATTTCCTATACTTTTTTTTACAGGTCTTGTTAAAATAACAAACTCTTGAAAAATTACTAATAATCGAAGATAATTTTATCCGAGAATTGTTTGAAGACTAACGCGAGGTATCATTAAATTTAACTTTAGATGTAGTTACATTAATGTAAAGGCATGCGGATTTTTCAGTATTTTCTCAGAAATTATTTTTGGTGCCAAACCTTATGCAATTTTAAGAAGTAAAACATTCACTTTTTAAAAGTATATTTGGTCAATGAGACACTTCTCCTTGTTTCTCTATTGGCCATGGCATTGTAATCGTGTAATCATCTGTAATAAGTTTCCATTTTTAATGGTTTTTGTACGCCGTGCATTTCTCTTGAAATGTAGCTTTCGCAAACCCCCATGTTGATTGCTCATGCTTGAAATATCAAATACCAATACTATTCATCAACAACATTTCATTATGTTTGTCCCTGAAATGTATTTAGTTACTACCTTCTATACCGTCGGTTTGATATACTAGTTACATTGTTTAATCAGTGATGGAAACCAAATCACAATAATATTATGTTATTACATGACAAACAATCAGACACGATGACTACTGATTTATTTACATTTACTCCTGTTTTAGGCCTATTAAGTTCCAATACAACCGCCTTTACAAAAAAACTACCATGAATTTTATGTGATGTCTAGTAGACTATTTGTAAACACTCTTTAATAAGAATACGCAGGGCAAGAAGTAGGCATAAAAATTAAACTTCGTAATTAAACGGGCATAATGGTGCATTATAACAGATTACAACATTGTAGCAAATGGCTCATTAAATCACGGAGTAATTGCGTGTCTGATTTATTGCCCTAGTACTTAGAACTGCGCATATTGGTTTCATGTGTACGCATTGGGAGTGAAAAGAGCGTATAAAGACATTGAGACTTACTTAAAAAGAAATTATTCCTTTGTTTTTAAGTTTGTGAGAGCAATCAAAACTGTAAAAGAAACCTAGTGCAACCGTGAGTAGTCATGTAAAGTGAATGAGTGGACTTTGTAGAAATGCCATTAAATCTTCATCCATTAAGAAATGTTTATTGTCGGGGTGAGACTGGATGGGATAGAGTGGATGGGGTGCGACATGATGCGATACTGTGCAACGGGATGAACCGAAATGGTACAGGTGGAGGGGAACGGGAAGAGTAACGTAAGATGCGCGAAACGGAGGAAGTGGAGGAAGGGCTGAGACGTTTTAACAAGCAAGATGGGCAGGGAGAGTTGGGTCGGGGGTAGACGAAATGGTCGGCGATAGGTAGGTAGAGTCGAGACAGGGATAGTCATGAAAAGGGCGCATAGGCGAATGAGGCCGGGCGAGTTCGGGTGCGACGTCAGGGCTGGTGGGTAAGACGGAATAAGGCGAGACGGCAGGCAGACATTGGCAGCGGCAGAGCCAGGGTGGTGAAGCGTGGTGGAGCGGGTGAAGAGGTCGGCCGCGACTGCAGCACGGGCGGGGTGGCTGGGAAGGGAAGGGAAGGGGAGGGAAGCGAGCCTCTACCGGGTGACACGGGCCGCTCTCTCCGTCTTGCTTCGCGGTGCCAGCGCTGATCCCCGCGCCGAGCGCGCGATAGGGAATCGCTGCCAACGGCGGCGGCGCGCGCTTCCGCATGAGCCCTCGCGCCAGAGCGCTTTGCAGCGCGGTGGAAGAAGCGCTGCGGGCGGCTCTGGGAAAACACACTGGTGAAATGCTCATGGGTAGATCTTGACACGTGATCAATATATACTTGCAACTTTACAATCAAATACGTCTATGGAAAGCGATTTAAATCGTGCCAAACAGAATTATAAAGAAATAAATGTTATTTACAGACATTAAAATTAATACATAAAACATTTTATCAACACCACATTAAAAGCAAAGCAATATTTTTGTGACAATGACCTCAATAAAAAAGTTTTCTAAACTCAAAAGTGATGCATTTTTCAGTAATTACGAAAAAAAAAAATATTAAGTTTGTGCTTATTTACTGAAATGACGATGTAAATAACTCGAAACACAAAGAAGATCGATATAGAAAGAAGTAATAAAATTGCATTTTGTTTGACGGAGAATCCAGGAAGAATACTCTCCTTTGAATAGCGTACCGATGCGTCTTCGCAACGCACACTGCAGAATGCGGAAGCGACGTTAAAATGACACTGTATCCACGAGAGTACACGCTGAAGAAACGCGAGCGGAACGAAGGAACGCAAGGTTGAAGGTCAGGGAATGTAGAAACTGCAAGGAGAGAGTAGGAGAAGACAAGAGAAACTGCAAAACTAGAGGACACGTAGGAGACAAGGGATGATACGAAGACCAAAGGGGGAAAAGGGACTGTGGGGATAACGAGAAGGAAGGAAGAACTTGATTAAGAAGGAGAAAGAAAACGAGGAAATAATGACAGCGTGGCGATGAGGACAACGTATCGATAGAGACTAAGTGTCAATAAGTTCGAGAGAGCGCTGAGGAGAAGGGAACGATAGGGATAAAGAGAATGAAGGAAGAGGGAAGGGGACGATGGGGAGCAAGGAACTAAGGGGTAATTAGGGAAGCGAGACGAAGGAGAGCTCACAAGAGAAGATATTTTAACAACGGAAGCACAAGTTGTTGTGGACGACAGAGGAGAGAGACCGAGGATAAATGGGAAGGTGAGGGAATAATAGGAAGAAGCAAAGCACGGAAACGGTGGTTACAAGGAATGCGAGGAACGATGAGGCAACGAAAGTGGGAGAACTAAGGAGACGGAGACAGAAGGAAGTAGGGACATGGGGAGAGAATAAATGACGGGAACACGGACAATGGCAGACACGGTGAGCAGAGGTGGAAATGGCAAAAGAGGCGGTGAAAGTGTCAGACAACGGCGGAGCGTGGTCGAGGAGTTTGGAGGGGCGTAGCGTGG
>BOPP01000912.1:0-11078 GCA_017312745.1 Gryllus bimaculatus | reverse complement strand
CTGCCATCCCCACCGCCCTCTGCCCCTCCGCCCTCTGCCTCTGCCCCCTATTTCCGCCCCTCTGCCCTCCTCGCCCTCTGCCCCTCCGCTCTGCCCTCTGCCCTCTGCCCCCCCGGTCCGCCCTCTGCCCTCCGCCCTCTGCCCTCTGCCCTCGCCCTCTGCCCTTCCGCCCTCTGCCCTCCGCCCTCTGCCCCCCGCCCTCTGCCCTCCGCCCTCTGCCCTCCGCCTTCTGCCTCCGCCCTCCGCCCTCCGCCCCCTCTGCCCTCTATGCCCTCCGCCTCTGCCCTCCGCCCTCTGCCCCTCCGCCCTCTGCCCATCGCCCTCTGCCCTCCGCCCTCTGCCCTCCGCCTCTGCCCTCCGCGCCCTCCGCCCTTCCGCCTTCCGCCCTCCGCCCTCCTGCCTCCGCCCTCTGCCCTCTGCCCTCCGCCCCTGCCCTTCCGCCCTCCGCCCTCCGCCCTCTGCCCTCCTGCCCTCCGCCCCTCTGGCCCTCTGCCCTCCGCCCTCTGCCCTCTGCCTCCGCCCTCTTGCCCTCCGCCCTCTTGCCCTCTTTGCCCTCCGCCTCTGCCCTCCGCCCTCTGCCTCCGCTCTTCGCCCTCTTGCCCTACTGCCCTCCGCCCCTCTGCCCTCCGCCCCTCTGCCTCTGCCCTCGCCCTCTGCCCTCCGCGCCTCTGCCCTCCGCCCTCTGCCCTCCGCCCTCTGCCCCTCCGCCCTCGCCTCTGCCCTCCGCCCTCTGCCTCCGCCCGCCGCCCTCGCCCTCTGCCCTCTGCCCTCCGCCTCTGCCCTCCGCCTCTGCCCCCGCCCTCTGCCCTCCGCCCTCTGCCCTCCGCCCTCTGCCCTCCGCCTCTGCCCTCCGACCCTCCGCCTCCGCCCTCTGCCCTCCGCCCTCTGTCCCTCTGCCCTTCCCGCCTCTGCCCTTCCGCCCTCCGCCCTCCGCCCTCCGCCCTCCGCCCTTCCGCCCTCCGCCCTCTGCCCTCTGCCCTCCGCCCTCTGCCCTCCGCCCTCTGCCCTCCCGCTCTTCGCCCTCTGCCCTCTGCCCTCCGCCCTCTGCCCTCGCCCTCTGCCCTCTCGCCCTCCGCCCTCTGCCCTCCGCCCTCTGCCCTCCGCCCTCTGCCCTCCCGCCTCTGCCTCCGCCCTCTGCCTCCCCCTCTGCCCTCCGCCCTCCGCCCTCCGCCCTCTGCCCTCCCGCCCCTCTTGCCCTCTGCCCTGCCGCCCTCTGCCTCCGCCCTCCGCCCCTCCGCCCTCCGCCCTCCGCCTCGCCTCCGCCCTCTGCCCTCTGCCCTTCGCCTCTGCCTCGCCCTCTGCCCTCGCTCTTTCCCCTCTGCCTCTGCCCTCGCCCTCTGCCCTCCGCCCTCTCCCCCTCCAGCCCTCTCCCCTCCGCCCTCTGCCCCGCACCTGCGTGCGCGCGTGCGCCTCTGCCCTCCGCCCTCGCCCTCTGCCCTCGCCCTCGGCCTCCGCCCTCCGCCCTCGCCCTCTGCCCCTCTGCCTCCGCCTCTGAGGCCCTCCGCCTCTGCCCTCCTGCCCTCTGCCCTCCGCCCTCCTGCCCTCCGCCCCTCTGCGCTCGCCTCTGCCCTCCGCCTCCGCCCTCTCCGCGCCTCGTGGCCCTCTGGCCCGTCCGCACCTCTGCCCCGTTCGCCCTCTGCCCGTACCGGCCCTGCCGCCCGTCCCGCCCCTGAGCCCTCCTGCCCTCCGCCTCCGCCCTCTAGCCCCTCTGCCCTCCGCCCCTCGCGCCGTCTGCACCTCCGCCGCTCTGGCCCCTTCCGCCGCTCTGGCCCTGCCGCCCTCTGGCCCTCCGCCTCTTTGCCCTCCGCCCTCTGACCCTCTTGCCCTCCGCCTCTGCCCTCCGGCGCGCTCTGCACCTCCGCCCTCGCCCTCCGCCCTCTGCCCTCCGCGACCTCTGGCCCTCCGCCCTCCGCGCCCTCCGCCACCCTCGTGACCCTCTAGGCCCTGCCGCCGCTGCCTGCCCCGTCCGCCCGTCTGCTTGCCCTCCGCCCTCTGAGGCCCGTTGCCCGCCCCCACGCTCTGGCCCTCCGGACCCTCTGTCCCTCCCGCGCCTCTGCCCTCCGGCCCCGTCCGCCCTCCGCCCTCTGCCCTCTGGCCCCTACCGCGCCTCTGCGGGCCTCCCCGGCCCTCTGCCAGCCTCCCGGCCCGTTCTACCGCGCCATGCGCCGCCCCTGCTGGCCCTCTAGACCCTCCGCCCTCTGCCCTCCGGCCCTCTGCCCTCTGCCCTCCGCCCTCTGCCCTCCGCCCTCTGGCCCTCCGCCCTCTGCCCTCCGCCCTGCTGGCCCCCCGCCCTCTGCCCATCTCGCGCCTTCGGCCTCCCCGGCCCTCCGCCCTCGCGCCCTAGCTAGCGGCCACTGACGGTGCCCTCCGCCCTCTGCCCTCCGCCCTGACTGCCCTCCGGCCCGCTGCTGCCTCCGCCCCTGCCCTCGCCCTCTGCCCTTCCGGCCCTCTGGCCTCCGCCCTCCGCCCTCCGCCTCCGTGGCCCTCTGACCCTCCCGCCCTCTGCCCTCCGCCCTCTGCCCTCCGCCACTGCCGGCCCCTATCGCCCTACTGCCTCTGCCGCCTCCGCCCTCTGCCGAGCTGCTTGCCCGTGCCGAGGGCCCCCATCTGCCTCCGCCCTCTGCGCACTGGCCTAGCGCCTTCACGGCCGCTGCCGCGCGCGCATGCGCCCTGCGCTGCCCTCCGACCCTCTGCCCCCGCGGCCGCGTCCGGGCCGTGGCCCGGCCCTTCCGGACACCTGCCGCCCGTGCTGGCCCACGCTGCCTGCCTCCCCGTCTGCCCTCGCACCCGCTGCTGCCCTGCCGCGCCCTACCGACCGCTCCGCCTCTGGCCCTCTGCCCTGCGCCGAGCGCGTTCTGCCCTCCGCCTCTGCCCTCCGCCCGTCTGCCCTCCGGCCTCTTGCCCTAGCCGCCCTCCGCCTGCAGCGCGCCGGGCCCGCTGGCCCCAGTCTGGCACCCGTGCGCGCCGTCTGCCCTCATCGGCCCTCTGCCCTCCGCCTCCGACCCTCCGGCCCTCTGCCCTCTGCCCTCCGGCCCTTGCCCTTTGCCAGGCGCCGTCTGCAGGCCACTGGCGCGCGCTCGCCACGTGCACGCGCGGCTCCTGGCCCTGCTGCCCGACTCCGCACGGCGCGGTCCGGCCCTCTGCCCGTCATTGCCCTGCCGCCCATCTGGCCCTTCCGCCCTCATGGGGCCCGCTTTCCGCCCGATCCGCCTCGGCCACCCCAGTCTAGCGCCCTGCTGCCCTGCTAGCCGCTCCGCCCCTCTGCCCCTCCCACCGGGCCCTATCGTGGCGGAGGGCCAGCAAGGCCGTGCCACGGACGGCCTCGCAGCTCGCCCTCCGCCCACTCTGCCCTCTGCCCTCCGCCAGGGGCGCTCTGCCTCCGCCCTCTGACCCGTCCGGCGCCACCCTCCGCCCTCGGCGAGCCCTCGTGCCCTCTGCCTCCGCCCTCTGCCCTCCGCCCTACTGCCCTCTGGCCAGCTCCGGGGCACGCCATCGGTGCCCTCCGGGCCGGACCGTCTGCGGCCGTCGGGCGTCGCCGCTACGCGCGGACCGCGTCTGCGCGCACTGAGGTGTGACCGTCTGGCCCGCACGCCTCCCGCAGCCGGCTCCAGACCGCTCGCGGCCCTCTGGCCCGCCGTCTGCTTCAGCCGCCATACTGGGCAGCGCCATCGGGGCCTCACGCCGCCATCGGAAGGCCCGTGCAGACGTTAGAGACTGCGCCGAGCCGAGCAGAGGTTGCACAGGAGAGAGACGCGATGTTGACGACGACGCGCAGAGAGCGAGTAGAGCAACGTGCAATGGGAAGTGTGGCTGTCGTAGGGTTTGCAGTGTGGCTTCTCGTACTTAAAGGGACTGCCTTTTGTGTACATAGTTGTTCGACGGCGCAGTTAGTGGCGTATGGGACTCGTCAGAGGCAAAGAGAACACAAATGAAAAAAAATAGGCCCAGGGCGGGCGACTCGTAGTGAGCCATAGCAGAAGTGTTACGTTAATGGCGAGCCACTGGTAATTTTGCGACCGTTTGCGCGAAAAGAGCCTACTTATCTCCTGACTCTGGGAATTGGTGTACAGTCAGGAAACGTCGTGCGTGTCTCCCAAGAGAGACGAATATGCTATCACTGGATATGTGAGGTGTGACAAATTGTCATGTCTGTTTTAAGTCTTTCTTTCATAGCGGCGGTAGAATATCGTTACAAAACTGCAGAATCAGAGCACTAAGAAAAGGTTTCGTGCGACATGACTCGTGGTTCCGTCACCAATCGGAGTCAGAGAATCTGCGATTTAACTTACCAGAAAAAATTCGTTACAGTATGTGAGGGGTTGATCGGAGTAGTAAGAATGTCAAAAAACTTGTGGGCGAGTCATGTGATTTGGCGTGTGTTCTTGCAGTGACAAGCGAGGTAGGGGCGCAGCAAACTTTAAGCGAGGGCCGCAGCCTACTGAGAGGGCAAAGGTCCATCGTAGCTGGTCTTCAGACTAGAGAGTACTGTTAACTTTGGTAGAAGTACGTGTCTAAGGACGGTGGGTGGCAGATAGCGTCTAGACGTTTGAATAATGTGATAATGAATGGGAAGTGGTCTATCTCTCGATTACCTTTTCGATAGGCGACACATGCATGACTGGTCGAATGATTTGTGTCGATGAAGAGCGCTAGAGGGCGAGGACTGACCATTTAAAAATCAGTCGGAGGGCCGAAGACAGAAGGCTGACGAAGTGAAGGCGAGCAGTGTAATGTCTCCAGTATGTTGGCCTCGATAAAACTTCGCGGGCACGTTATAGATTCAGACACAGTTCTGTTTGCATGGCACGCGCGTGTAAAGGATGTGCTATGACCGTTTCGCGCGAATATTTCGCGTGTACAGATTGCGCGAGGGGGGCGGGAGGGCGGAGGCAGAGGGCGCGAGGCAGACGGGCGGTAACACACATGGACAGATGAGGAAGTATATTCGGTTGCATATCGGTAACAAACGCGCTGTAGATTGAGGTGCTGGTGTTCTGTAATCTATTTATTTGGGTTCTGCGTCGATTCATGTGAAAGGGCGGAGGCAGAGGGCGATACGCAGAAAATGATGCTCTTGTGTTCAAGTATGGAGTCGTGTCGAAGTAGTTCGTCCACTCGGTGTACAAAGAAAGCTGCGCAGTGGACGACCGGACACAGCTCTGGCAAACGAAACGAGCGAGAGTAGATGCGTTACGGTATTCCAGGTATAGCCGTTGCGCCGAGTTGAAGTCTATTGAGGTGAAGCCGTGTAGTGCTCGACTGTGCGGCTGTATAAGTGTACGTTCTTTGTAATTTATCCTTCAATTCTGACAGCTTGAGTACTCGAAGCATGGTTGTTGATATGAAAGGTCGAGAAGAGTGCGGAGGGCAGAGGCACGCAGGAACCGGCATAGTAAAGAGGCGGTTGAGGTGTCAAGTTCGGACTGCGGCATAGTGCAAGAAAGGGTCTAGAAATATAGCACGAAGGACAGCGGACCAAAGGATGGTACGTATGGACAGTGCGTAAACGCAGCAAGACCAGAAAGAGGGACGACCGAGTGATGTCATGATTTCGTACGGACCACGCTGCATCACAGATATGGCGGTGACAGGTCTCTGAAGAGTGTGCCTATTGGAGCGGCGGTGTTTTAGTCAAAGAGGCAGCGAGCATTGACGAGAGAGAGGCAGCAAGAGAGAGGAGAATCGGATGCTCTGAGCCGACGAGAACAAGCGTAACATAGATGTTAAATGTGTTGCTAGATATGGTCGAGTGGAACGAGAGAGCGTGAAACGGCCTTGACTTAGCATGGGCGAGCAAGATCTCGGAGAGTGGAGACATGATCTGCACGACGTAGTGGCTGATGGGCGCGAGATCAGGTTGATCCATTTCAGTAGCGGCGGAGCAGACAATTCAGCTAGTGGTGCAGAGAGAGTTGTGGCTTACGGATCGAGCGTCAGTTCTGGCAATTTGAGGGCCAGTTCGTGTCGTTCGTAGAAGAGTCCTGGAAGAGTACACAAGGATCTATAGAGTCAGAGAGGAGCGTGAAGCAAAGAGTCCGCCAACGGCGAGCGAGGGGTGAGTGGGCGGAGGGCAGAGGGGGCGGTAATACTGGAGAGCAGTCTAACATGGGCAGCGCGCGAGAAGTGCAGCACACGAGAGGTGTCAAGAGTATCAAGCGCGGAGTAAGACGCGGCAGTGCCATGAGGGAACTAGAGCATCTGGTGCCGTCCTTTGAGATGCGACAGAGGGCCGTGTCTGCAAGGAGGGTAGCTGTGAGAAGAGCAGCAGAGCAGAGTGATATCTGGCGAGTGAGGAGAGTGCATCAGTGTAAGTCTACGTAGTGTACCGATAGGTGCCCTGTGTGCAGAAATGAGAGTGCATTGAGTGAGACGGTGTGAGGAGGAGATCGACGGTAGAAGTGTTTCAAACGCAAGAGGCCGTGAGGCAGAGGCGGAGGGCAGAGGCAGTGATATCAACGAGAGTGTTATTGCTTCGTAAAGAAGGGCCGATGTAGTGGTCATATGTACTGAGAGCCTGGAAAAAGAGCCAAGCGGGCGAGTGCAGCAGGCAGTCAAATAAGTAGCGAAGTAAATGTGTCACGAGAGGGAGACCTGTAAGTTCACGTCTGGGGAGTCAGATGAGTGGATAGAAGTCGAGAGGACAGTGACAAGATTAGCGACTACAGAAAAGACGGTGTAAAGAGTCGATGAGTATGTGTCTGAAGATCGGCTAGAGGCACGGAGGGCACGATGGGACGCAGTATATAGCGGGAAAGATGCTGGAGCAGTTGCTCTCAAAGAGCTAACTCCGAAGAGATGCGTGCTGGTAGGTTGCGTGCATTCTTAGTAGAGAGGACAAAGTAGGGCAAAGAGTAGGAGATCGTTCTTAGCAGTGTGACAGAGGCGGATGCTATTGTGCATAGAGTGAGGAAATGACAGTACGAACCACAAGGAATCAAGAGCAGCTTTTACATAATGTGATGTGTGAGCCTCGCCACAAACGAGGTAACGTCTCGACGAGAGATGAGCGGTGTCCGCATCTTGCAAAGTGCAGACTATTTTGCGTCGAAAGGCACATAGTATAGGGGCAGATGGAGTTCAAGCAATAGCGAGCTGTATAAAGAGTGCTGGAGTGACGAGTGCTATCAGTGTTCCATCTAGAAAGAACAGCGTGCTTGAGTTGCTTTGAAAAAATTGGCGACGAAAGTTTATTTTTGGTCGTGACTCTCGGTTACTTCAACATGATCAGGTGTCAGAGAGGGGACGTTTCTATTAATAGAGAGACTATATGAAGGTTACTTCAGATTAGGTCTGTGTCTAGAAAGAGAGCCAGCGGATGAGGACATAGGAGTGTGACGTGAAGCGGGCTAGGAAGCGGTTGACGGTGAGCGTTGCTCGCTATAGAGCGCGACGAGGGCAGAGGCGTTGGACTTATGGTGCTGACGCGATCAGGAGTGAGCGGGAGTGTGCTAGTTATGAGCGTGCGCTTGGAGGAGTGTTGACCGGACTGAAGAGTGTGTGCGTATGCAGTTGAGCTCGGTGTGAGGTTGGCGTGCTGTCTAGACGTGGTCGGTTAGCGTGGCAATGACGTGGTCGTGGCGTCGACATTGAACGCGTGTAGTGGGTCTGACGTGCCGGAGGGTCGACTTGGTTGCGAACGGATGGAGTGTCGGACTTGTATTGACAGCGGAGCTATGGACAGGAGAGTGACGGTGACTGGGGACGATGTAAGTCGGACAGTCAGGAGGAGCAGACGAGTTACTCCGTCTGCGTGCGCGAGACGCGTCATAGAAGGTGCGGATTGGGTAGAGGCAGGAAAGTTGAGCGAGTTGCGCAAGTAGATAATAAGGAAAGTCGTGTAGAAAAGTGTTGAATACGATTGATATTGGATGAGAGTGTATGAAATGGTGTGAGAGCATGATGGGAGAAGAGCAGAACAGTTAGAGAGAACAGCAAAGTTGAAGCAGAAAGTGTAGGAAGTTCGGAGAGGCAGAGCGGTATGAGCATTTCGATGCTGTGCGCAGTTAAAATAAGAGGGCAGATTGAGTCGCGGAGGTGACCATCGAGTGCATTTTTTTTCAGCGTGCGAGGCGGTGAGGCATTTTCAGGGCGCGCAGGCGTAGCAAGCGCGCGTGCTTCGTGCAGGAATCATGTGCGCTCTACAAGAACGGTCAAGGGCGGGTATTGCACGAACTACAGAGCAGTTCGCGATAGAGCAGAGACGCTGGTCCGAGCCGTTCGAGGTCACGCGCAAGAGTGTCTGGAGGAGTCGAGCGTGCAGACGGTACAAGCGGGATGTGCACCGCAAGCTGACATAGTGCCGGCCAATGAAGCGTAAGCCGAGAAGCTCTCTGAGGCGCGACGTCCAGCAGCGCGGACGATTTCGTGATCATCGTCGTGTCTCTGAGTTGGCGGAAGGGGCAGAGGGCGGAAGGGCAGATGGGCAGAGGCGGAGGGCATGAGGCTGGGTCAGGATCCGACGGCGTATGGAGCAGCCTGCGCGAGCTGCCGACTAGTCCGACGTCTGGCGAGCGAGGCTGGACGCGACATAGGAGAGCCAGAGTTGGGAGCACAGGGCGGCGGGTGGAGCCTGCAATGAGTCTGAGGGCGGAGGGCAGACGGGTGTCGACAGGAAAATGTCACAGTCTCCGATAAACGGGGGGCTACCGAGAGCGTAGAAATGACAGAGGTAAGACGACGGGAGGGCACGGAAGCGAAGAGTAAATATAGACGGTTATTATGTAAGGGCGGAGGGCGGAAGGGGCGGAGGGCAGAGGGCGGAGGGCAGAGGCGGAGGCAGAGGCCGGAGGGCAGAGGCGGAGGGCAGGAGGGGCGGGAGGGCAGAGGGCGGAGGGCAGAGGCAGAGGGCGGAGGGCGGAGGGGCGCGAGGGCAGAGGGCGGAGGCAGAGGGCGGGAGGGGCAGAGGGGCGAGGGCAGAGCGGCGAGCGGCAGAGGGCGGAGGGCAGAGGGCGGAGGGCAGAGGCGCAGAGGCGGAGGGCAGAGGGCCGGAGGGCAGAGCGCAAGCGGGCGAAGAGCCGGAGGGGCAGAGGGCGGGAGCAGGGCAGAGGGCGGAGGGACAGAGGGCAGAGGGCGGAAGGCAGAGGGCGGAGGCAGAGGCAGGGGCGAGGCAGAGGGCAGAGGGGCTAGGGGCAGAGGGCAGAGGCGAGAGGGCAGAGGCGAGAGGGCCAGAGGGCAGACGTGCGGAGCGGCAGAGGGCAGAGGGCGATGGGGCGGAGGGGCGGGAGGGCGGTGAGAGCCGAAAGCGGCCGCGGAGGTCCATCGCGGGTTATGCCGATGGGCGCAAATCTATTCTCTGAGGATTCAGGAAGCAGCCTCCAGCGCCCAGGGAGCGAACGGGAGAGGGCATCGGCTGCGGAAGGGAAGGAGGGTGGGTGGGGTGGGGTGGGTGCGGGGTATAGGGAGGGGAAGGGGACTGCCCGCAGCCAAAAGGGATGCGGGCGGAGGAAGACGACGGAAGAAGAGGGCTGCGGTGGTGATGGCAGGAGAGGTTAAAGGGAAAAAAGGGGGGGGGGGCGGGTGTAGAGAAAGGCGGGCGTGGAAGGCATATGCGAGAGATTGCGTTATGGGAAGGGGGAGGGTGTATGGAGGAAAGGGAAAGGATAAGAGGAAGGGGCCAGAGGAAAAGGAACGCGGATTCGGCAGAAGAGAAAGAATGCGGTCGGTGAAGGATATAGAGGGAAGAATTAAGATGGGCAGGGGTGGGTGGGTGTAACGGAAGGAAAGAGTGGGGATAAGCGAAGGGCGGGAGGGGAGAAGGATTGCAAGGCGGGGAAGGGTATGGATGGTAAGCGGAGAATGGTGGTGGGTCGATGGCGGTGAAGAAGAGGCGTGAGAAGAGGAGAAAGCAGACGGATGGAGAGGAAGGCGGTGAAGGGAAGGGAAAGAGGTGGCTGGAAAACAGCCTGCGCGTCCTTCTGGGCAAACACTCTTTCCCAGCTGCCTGCGCAGAGATGGAAGTCTTTCTCCTGGGTTTTTGTTCACACACTGTCAGAGATGCTCACTTGCTCTTTTTCCTCTTCTTTCCTTTCAATGCTTCCAGCTCGGGATACTAGTGTGGAAATGTATCTGCTTGTTTCCTTTTATGTTTCTCCTACGATCCGTAGTCTGTTATCTTGCATACCTTCGTTTCGTAATTTTGTCACAGTTCGATATTGAAGTACATCAGGAGGAATTTACTTAACACAATTTCAATGACTTTTATGTATTTATCGTCAAAAAAAACGAAAAAACATGACGTGACAAGTGGTGAAAAAGTAAAATCTGCGCAGTTTATTTGGGGTTTAGAATGTTTATCCCTCATTTTAAGTACACACTTAAGATTTAAAAATTTAGGCATTTAACGAGTGTGTTCGTCAACCTTAGAAACCTGTCAATTTTCACTCCCATTAATATATATCGTATTGCATCGATAAAAGAACTATAGGTTTTAATACATCGTGTTTCGGACAAAGATACACTCTATTTCTTTCGCAAGTAGCAAGAAAAGAGCATATGTAGATATGGAAGATTGATATACATCCAAAAGCAAAACAACATGCCATTTCAGTATTTGCTCCGTGAATCAAGGAGAATTGGAAGTTAAACCTCAACGATGTGAAATATATTGACCAAAAAGTTAAAGTATAATAGATACAAGCATATTTGTGATTTAGGATTGTACAATACAACTGATAATTAAGTCATTAGTTGCCCTGTGATTAGCAGGTAGGAGGGCTTTGAATATCACGATGATGGTTTGCATTTGTATGTTTTCAATTGGTTTAGGGACCTGAAAATCATTTATATTCCTTAACATATATTTTTCGGTAAAGTAAATCACAACTAATCACAAGCGTGTGTTGTAATTTAAGATACTACAGCAAAATTTGGATTTACTTGGCTGTGGACAAACAAACTTCGAATTATTCACGAGAAAATTGAATACTGAAAATTTTGGGAAACATTTGTAAAACTTAGTGTAATACAGTCCCACACTTTACATGAAGATGTGTCGCTAACAGAGCATAGTCTCTAAATTTATTTCTACCCATGGAGCCAAACACCTGTAGGCTCAGCGTAAGTGGCCACTTGAAGCATGC
>BOPP01000911.1:0-11088 GCA_017312745.1 Gryllus bimaculatus | reverse complement strand
TACTTTTCGATTTTTAGGAAAGCAGCTTACTTGTTATATATATCGATGTATAAAAACATCGACGTCTACATAACCGATCGATTGGTAAACAGCTTGACGTTAAATTCAATCCGATGTTTGAAAAGGGCTTTCACGGATGTAATTTACTATTCGATTGGTTATTATAAGGCTATTCTCGAACGTTAATACAATCGGATGCTTTAAATAAAAAAATTCATCTCGAGCTGTATGACATTTCGTTAGTGTTATATAATTTGCATTCTGTACGTGTAGTATTACATCGATGTTATAAAAAAGCAGTCGAGCCTTAATACATCGATCGTTCAGAAAAAAGACACGACGTTTTATAATCGGGGAGTGGTTAAACAAACATACGACGGGCCCGTTAAAGTGATCAGTGTCTCTCGTATTGTTTTTAAAAAAGTTTACTTGACCGTTTAATTCATCGAATGTTAACACAGCCATCGACAATGTTAATTATTTTTCCATCCTCCGATGTTAATTTTTAAAGCTCATTCCCGACGTTAATACATTCCGATGTTTAAAATTAATATCATCGAGCGTAATACATTCCCTGATTGTTTAAATAATGCATCTGACTCCTGTTACATTCATCCTGATTGTTAAAAAAGCTATCTGATCTTTGTGTTTAATTATATCGATATTGTTAATATTATACTCTCCGATCCTGTTTAAGCTATCTGATGGTTAAATATATTACTATCGTACTGTTTCTCAACTTTTCATCGTATCTTAAAAAAGTTCTATCTGTTATACGTTTATATACATCGGATTTAGTTATTTAAAATACATTTTCTGACTGTTAATTACTAATCGAGGATTAATAAACATTCTGATCGTTTAATGATTCGATATTGTTAATAATCACATTCCGACGTTTTTTTAATTATCATCGATGTTTTATAGTATAAACATCGAAAAAGTCGTTAGAATACTATCGATTTGTTTTCTTATAAAACATCGACTTAAACTTATCGGTGTTTATATTAGTTACATTTCGATTTTTTTTTCCTCTTTTTCCTCCCCTGTTTCCTTAATTTACCATCGATGTTAAATAATCAGTTTCGTGACTGTTAATTACAATTCGATGTTAAAAAAACCATCGACGTTAATACAATCGATTGTTTAATTAATAAACATTATCGTATTTTCTTTATATACATTCGATGTTTTGCTACCGATCGATGTAATTTTTTCTCAAAAAGAACACAAGTGGGAGACGCTTCTACACGGTTCTTTGATCATCGATTTGGTTCGCATTCCTCTACGAAGGACGCCCGGCGGCGAGCGGCACAAGCTGGAGTGCTCTGGTGGTGTGTTGGTGTGAGGGTGGGGCGGCGTAGCGCTCGCGGGTGCGGCGTCGCGTGTGGGTCGCGGAGGCCTGCAGCCCGCCCACCGGTAGCAGGCGCGCAGCCCGGTGGACGGGCGTACGCGGGTCGCCGCGCGTCTTCCTGGTTCGTCTTTTCTGTGTAGGTGTGTTAGGAGGTTTCTCGTCGTTTTATTTATAACTTGATTTGGGGTGATTGCTGTGACTTGAGTGGTTCTTGTATTGATTGTATGCCGGCGCCTAATGAAGGTTTCCTTTCTTTCCTTCCTTCTTCACCCCTGTTGTGGGTTTCCGGTCCATACCTGGGATCCTTGTGTGTGCTGTTTTATGGACAGCCCCGGTTATTTTTATTGATTTATTTGGCTTCTCTCTTGGTATTAGGTTTGAGTTTTGTGTTTGTTAGGATTGGCTTTGTTGTTGTGTGTGTTGTTAGGGATTTGGTTGTTGTTTGTGTGTCTTGTTGTTAGGGGTTTGGTGTCGTTGCCATTTTCTTACGGCTCCCGCTCAGGGAATTGGGTTGTTCTTTTGTGTTGTAGTATTTGTGGTTTTTTCGTTTGTGTCGTGGGGCATTAGGGATTTGGGTTTTGTTGTTTTGTGTTGTTAGGATTGTTGTGCTTGTTGTGGTTTGTGTAGCGATTTTGTGTTGTATTGGTGGTGGGTGGTAGGGGTTTTGTTGTCCTTCTTGATTTTTTTCTGGTCGGGTAGGAATTGGGTTGTTTTGTTGGGGTTTGTTGTGTAGGGGATTGGTGTGTTGGTATGTTTTGTGTATAGGGTATTGGTTTGTTGTAGGTGGGAGAGGAATGTGTGGTTTGTTGTTGGTGATAGGGATTGGTTGTTGAAAGTGGGTTTTGGTAGGATTTGTGGTTGTTTGTCTTCTTGGTGGTTAGAAGATTGTGTGTTGTTGGTTGGGTCTGGTAGGGAATTGGAGATTGTTGTGTGGTGGTAGATCTGGTTGTTGTGGTGGCAGGGTTGGGTTGTATGTGCGTTGCCAGGGATTGGTGCGTGTTTTGTCTTTTTTTTTTGTCGGTCTCGCGTTAGGGATTGGCCGTTGTTGACGTTTTTATTTCCGGTAGGTTAGGATTGGGTTTGTTTGTTTTTGTGGTTTTGTAGTGATTTGGGTTGTTGTGGGGGGTGGTATGGGATCTATTGTGGTTGTTGTTCGGGCGGTGCAAGGGATTGGGTTGTTGTGGTGCGCAGGCTTGGACGCTGTTGTGCGGTTCGCCCCAGGGATATGGGTTGTTGTGGTTTGTAGATTGGGTTGTTGTGGATGGTTTTTTTCTGTGCCCGATTGGGTTTGTTGTTTTCTGGTTTTTGGTTAGGTGGGTTGGTTTGTCTGACCTTCTGGTGGTAGGAATTAGGTTGTTGTGGGTTGTTGTAGGGATTGGTTTGTTGGGTGATAGGGATTGGGTTGTTGTCACGCTGAGGAGATTGCGGGATATGGTTGTTTGTTGGTTTGATAGAGATTGGTGGTTGTTGATTTGGTGGTAGGATTGGTTTGTTGTGTTCGGGTTTTTGTTGGTAGGTTTATTGGTGTTGTTTGTTGTGGTGGCAGGGATTTGGGTTTGTTGTGTGGCTTGTCACGGTGATTGGTTGTCCTGTGGGTGATAGTGTTTTCTTGTGGATTGGTGTTGTGGTTTTTGGTGGTTAGGGATTGGTGTTTGTTTTGTGGCCGGTGATAGGCGAGTGCGCTTCAATTGGGTTCTCCAACAGGGTTGAGTTTGTTGTGGTTTGGTATGGATTGTTGGTTGTCTTTTTTTCGGTGGCGGGACGGATTGGTTTTTGTGGTGTAGGGATTGGGTTGTTGGTTGGTTTTTTTTTGTATGGATTGGGTTGTTTTTGTTTGGTGGTAGGGATTGTGTGTGTGATTGTTGGTAGGATTGTGCTGTGTTTGAGTGGTTGGTTTAGGGATTGGATTTCGCCTCAGCCCTGAGACAAGCCTTCTATGCTAGCTGACCGGGTCTTCCTCTCCTGGTGCATTTGTTTAAAACTATAGATGTAGTAGCATTGTGGGTATAAAGCTGTGGGTACATAAAGGGCGGCAGGAGTTAGGAACAAAGAGAAGAAGAGAAAATGAAAGATCGCTGTGCGCTTCTTCCGTCGGCCCGTTTTGTTATTGTGTACTGTCTCCGGAAATTTGCCTTGGATAACCTAGCGTGTGAATCCACTACCCCGATCCACATAGTCAGCCTGGCTTTTCGTTTATAATTCTTGGTCCTGTCAGTCAGTGGCTGGATTTTCTAGTTGGTCCGCTCGAACACTTCACGGTGACATGTCGGGGACTTCGATCATAGCGCTGTCCGGCCCGGTCTGTTTATGTCGCTTTGGTCTCGACAAACTTTCTTCACATTTTTTTTCTCCTTTTTTTTTGTGTTTTTTTTCCTTCCTGACCGTTTCGGATTCCTCCGGTTGTGCTCCACGAGCGCGTTGTAAACTCTTGGACCGCGCTCGTTCTTTGTCAGTCTCGGCCGCCGTTTCCCCAGCGTACTAGCTGGTGGGTGTGGTGGGGGTAGTGTAGGGGTTGGTAGCCGGGGTTACTCTTTTCTACCACGCGCTTACACAGCTCACGGGGATACGGTCTCTGGCTCATCGCTCTTTGTAAAGTGAGCGCATTGCTGCAGGTCTCGCAGGGTTTAATCCACCCTGCAGGGTGTTACCTCAGTTCTTTGTCGTTTTGTCGGAAACATTTTCTTACCATGAACAGTGCTTGTTTGGAGATACGTTTTGCCTGGAAGTTATTGCAGAACCATTTCATTCTAATCTCAATAATTTGTTATATAGGGCATATCTTTTTTCTTGCTGTTTTGTTACTGTTCTTAATCATGTTGAAACACAATTGATATAGCACAATGTCTATTTTGTCTTGAATTAAAAAACACCAATTGTTGGCTTAATTCCTTGTATGTATAGTTTAGCATATACTCCATTGCCACTCCCAATCCTGTTCTGCTAAAGCTGCAATAGCCAGTTCATTTGTGCTCCTTGTTAGTCCATCTAAACTCCGGGTGTTACGTGCGCAACTTTCTTTGAACCTGTTATGACTTGCTTCTCTTTCTCTCTTTGGCACAAGTTAAATAGCCTGCGATCAATAGTAATACTATTTGCTGCTTTCAATTTGAGAACTTTTCTGGCCTGTATTTTCTGTCATTTCTGGATGATCTCTCTGAGAAATTTAGAACCGCAAATTATATATAAGAGTTGAACGTTGCGAAGGCATGACAGCATTGTCTCAGATATTTATTTTTTGCTTTTCAGTTATAAGATCTAGCGTAAGCGCCTACTTTCGTAACTACGCCCCTCCACACTCGTACCCAGCACTTTTTTCAATCCATCGGTTCAAGACAACGCTTCGCCGCCGCAGTAATGGCCTGCCTTTGCCTCCCCGGCGTTTGTGCGGCTCTGGTATTCCTTCTCCGCCGTGGCGCAGCAACTAGGCCGCTCGCAAGTGCCACGACTTCCCCCTCTCCCCTCCTTTCCCCTCCCCACTAAACGATGTGCTTGAGCTTCGCCGATGCCCCTCCCGCCCGCCGTCCCCTCTCCATATTCACTTCCGTGTGTTTTGCTTGTTAGAGCGCCGCGCGCTCTTCTGTGTTGCGTGCCGTCTGGGGCGCGTTGCGGGGGTGGCTGGCCGTGAGACCTCGCTCAACAAGCCACCGATTGCGCACTTGTGGGTTGACCGTGTGAGTTGATGTGTTTGAAACGCGTTTTGTGATTCAGAAGGGTAAAAATGCTGGCCCGTATGGTGGTGTTAATTGTGAAGTATGGGGTGTGTAGTCCTGATTGCTCCTTGGATTTATCATCAGAGCTACGGGCTTTTTATCTTAAAATTGCTGTATTTCTGCTAGTAATAATGATCAATACTTAATAATAATGATATGATAATAATAATAATGATGATATATAATAATAATGTATTGATGATACATTAATAATAATAATCAATAGTAATAATATAATAGTAATAATTAATAATGAATTATTATTATTAATTTAATATATATTGTAATTAATATATATAATACAATTAATAATAATATTATTGGGTTTTTTTGTTTTAATAATTTTAATAATAATAATGACTTCTAGCGCTTTCTCGTAGCATTATTACCTCTGTCAGTACCCGGGAGGCCCAGCTTAGGAACTATGTCTTCATATGAAATATGTTATAGTTTATGTTTTTCAAAAGATCTCCGTTATCGTTAGAATATGGTTTTACAAGAAACTTATTTCCTCCTCCTCGGGGTGGTTCTCAACCTGTCTTTTGGGTCCTCATATTCTCTCTTTTCCCGCCTGAACTCTTTCATTGTCCTATTCATTTCTCACTCTGTCTCTCACATGTCTTGCAAACGTTCGTTGTCCTCCATAACAGAAAATCACTTCCGTCCCACAATTCTTGTAAGCCTTAGAGATCACATAGTTTAATTTTATGCTTTTTCAAGGGATTGTGACCACAGTTTGAGCCGGGAG
Source organism: Gryllus bimaculatus (assembly GCA_017312745.1). Lineage (NCBI taxonomy): Eukaryota > Metazoa > Arthropoda > Insecta > Orthoptera > Gryllidae > Gryllus > Gryllus bimaculatus. The sequence continues at coordinate 5,276 of BOPP01000911.1, read as the reverse complement.
CAGCTCTATCGGGTATTCGGGGGGGGGTATAACTAATAATATGTTGCTGTGAACGGTTCTTTTTTATCAACAATAATAAGTTATATTATTTTTTTGTATTAAATCTAATTCAATTTGAGTTAGACTGAGGTATGATTTATTCCCTACTCAGCATAAGATAGTTCCGTGCTTATAGAGGTTTATATGTGTACAATGGTTGGCTTAATAAACTATCGAAAACTGCTAATCTACCTCAACGTACAATTAATAATATAGAGAGAGAAAAGTACACATGAAAAATACAGATTTATCTCAGAGCCTAAAATTTCTTTATAGAACACAGTTTCTTAATAAAACATACAATTTAAATTGAGTACGTATTGAAATTTGTTTGCGTCCATAATACGACGCAAAGTAGTCTACCAAATCAACGTTAAGGAGCGATTGGAGCAACACTGAAAATGAGGTAAATCCTACCGATATCCTCCTCTAGGGGCCGTCTTTTGTTCTCGCTTGCTTAGTGCGAAGTCCGGACTAGGCGGTGGCGTTTTTCGCGCATGGACGTCTTGCGCACGAGCCTGTCTTGGTCACCTCCCTTCGCCAAATAGGGGATAAAGGAAACAAGGATTAGGAGGGTACAAAGGTTTTGGACGCTTACCAACGGTGGGACGTAGCCCCATGATGAAGAAGAACATTAAGTTTCGATATTATTGTCGTAACAAATTTCACATAAGGGCTCTACAATTAAATCGAAACCCGGAACCTCAGTAAAGGCATGCAACTTTGGCGCCATAATATGAAGCCCTAAAAGAGAGCACTAAATGAGGTATGAGAAGATGAATGGGAGTTAGGTGCAAATATAGAAAGAAGGGAAATGGCTAAAACACACACAACATTAACAACAACTAATGGGAAATATAAGGTGCTCGAAAAAATTTCCACATTCTGAGGGGAGTAATGTGAATAATCTATAAAACAAAGTTAAAATATTACTAATGAAATAAATTTAAAATTTTGTAAAGATTTGATAGTAGTTCCAGAGGTGTAACCTGTTCCCAGCCAAAATCCTCATGTTCAGCACAACTATCTACAGCCAAGCCAGCCCAGCAGCAGCGTAAGCAAGGACAACAACCCAAACACATAAACATTGAATATTTATTCCGCGAGAATTTTTTTGAACATTAACCGTAGCTAATGAAACAATTTTAAGTATACTGAATAGGCATTTGAAGAATTTGCAATGTGCTCTCAATAACCTAAATTCTATAAATATTGTAGCCTTTACCTCGGAATAGGAGCGTATTTCAGCGATAGCACATTGGCAATATTGTGAGAGATTTTGTAAGAAGGAGATAAGTAATGTTTTTGCGTTAAAATATACGTATTCTCTAGCAAACGATAACATTGATTTTCGTCTAGGTTGTGTGCTAGGTAGCGTTTCTTGGAGTTCACGGAGAGCTGATGGCGATCACTTTTTCGCTTGTGACCGTTGGGTGAAGTATGACAACATTTTTAGGCAATACTATTTTTTATTATCCCTCAAACATATTTGCGAATGCAGGTATTTCCTAGTTGAAACGGATTGAAGAAAAAAAGGTGTAGTATTCATGCAGCGAGTGTATATAATTCTCTGGAATTATTAATTATTTTGAGTGAACGACCCATGATAAGAAATGGAAAGAGCTCGACTATTCGGAGGACAATACAGATTCACCATTTAAATGACAAGGTAACAGTAGCGAAGAGGTCATTGTGGGACCCCTTGGACCCATGCCCTCCCTTGACTTCGCCTTAATAGATTCGTTCATTTCTTTCCTAAACTGTTCGCTATTGTTTGTTCAATTGACATACTTTATTCACCAGGAAGACAGTTTCTTAAATTGTAAACTGTAAATGCAAAATTGTAACGAGAATCAGTACCTCGAGGAGGTGGAAGCAGAATGGTTTTTGGTGGGGGCATCGATCTATATCCTCTCATATTTTCGCGTTTTAACATAATTAAAAAATTGTTAGTTTGAAATTGTTTAAAAAAAGTTAAATAGGGGTTCAGAATTAGGGAAGGGGGGGAATTGGCAACATTCACTGCGACGGATTGTGAGGTGCGATGTGGTTGTTTGGGGGATGCATCAATGAGAGGGATGACGACCTATACAAAGTTTTGAAGGGATAACATGCCCTTTTGATAGCTCAATGTACATGAGGACCTGCCACTGTGGTTATCGTAATAGAATTTCTTTCAGAAACATGTTGGGATGTTCGCATGTAGAGTGAGGATAGGTGCGGCCTTCGCCTTAGGCGATAAATAGTGGCTTCGCTTGAATCGGAAAGCAAAATCCGCCATTCAGCGATTTGCAGTGCCCGAGCAGTTTTGGAGACCCGTTCGCGCCAAAAATCAGACAATAACGCAGGTTACACAAAAAAAAAAAAACACATTATCAAACTCTTGGGATGGTAAAATCCGTACTTCGCGCGTTCGAGAAAAAAAATCGCATTTACTTTTCGAACAAATTCGCATTTGCGTTCCGAGATATTATATGAAGTTGATATAAGATAAATACTCACATTCAGATCTGAGCGGAAATTCAAAATACGTTTTATCGAGCATATGCTGCATGTCGAGTGTTGAATACAAACCCACTTTCGAGCGTAAGGAGGGAGTGAAGGCAATAGGGTGTCGTATTTGCGTTCGAAGCAAAAAAGATTCAGCCTTCGCGTTCGAGGGAAATTCCGGCATTCTGTGTTTCGAGCACAAATTGGCAGGTTTGGTTTCTCCTCGCGATGGGAGGCACACACAGTCGGGCGGAGGGGATGAGGACAGGGGAAAGAAGGGCAGAAACACGGTGGAAAAAATCACTTCGACGTACCATTGGAAGCCGGGCGCAGCCGAAGCTGACGAGACAGGGCTGGGAACAGGTGTCATCTCAGAAAAACGGGGGAACGGGGAGAGTGGTGGGCGCGGTTGCGTGGGAGGGATAGGGTGGGTAGACGAAAGAGAGTTGGGGGGAGGGGGGGCAAGTGCCTGTAGCTGCAAGCCACTGCGGATCGCCGAGGCAAAGGAACAGGGATGAAAAAAGGGAGTAAGCCTCAGACGCGGGATGCGTGCGGTGGACAAGGTGAGGTTACGTGACCTCAAGAGAGTGGTGAGACCACCGTGCGTGGCGTAGAGATAACTGTGAGATAGTATTTGAGCGCGGGAAGGCGCCAGCGCCGGCCAAGGAGAGGAGTGGACAGAGCAGAGAGGGGGTGTGGATAGCGTTGCGCGGATAAGCATTAAGACTAGCGTTGACGGGATACGGAGAGGAATGGCGGGAACTAATGATGGGGATTTGGCGGGACTAAAATGTGGTAATTGCGGGAACTAAAGTGGTTGTGGCTGTGGGGGGGACTAAATAGTGGATTGCGGGGACCAAATGTGAGGGAAGTGGTTGAGGCGGGACTAAAGATGTGGAGATTTGACGGGAACTAAATGACGGTATATGGCGGGAGAATAAAATGTGGTTATGCGGGAACTAAATTGTGAGTTTAGCAGTGAGACCTCACTCGTGGTTTGGCGGGAGAGCTAAATGTGGTTTGGCAGGAACGTAAAATGTGGTATTGCGCAGGACTAATGTGCAGTATTTGATATTGGTTAATATTGTCTGACGGGACTAGATCATTGTCTGGCGGACTAGATATTGCTCTGCCGAAAGGATGCCAAATATTTTTGTCTGGCGAGGACTAGAATATGGATCAGACAGACATAAGATGATTGTCTGGCGGCGACTAGATCCGTCCGTGCAGTGGCCGGGGGCGGGACGTGCCAGCGCAAGTGTATCGGCACGACGGGCGGGGTGCGGGGGGCGAGCGTAGGCGGGGAAAGAGGACCGGCGGGCGTTACGAAGGCAGCGGGAAATTGGGGCGTGCGAGGCGCCTGATAGCACCAATGGGCCGGCCCGCGAGGCTACGGAGGAGGCTGTGCTGCACTGCAGACGGAGCGCTTTGCGAAAGGGGCGGCGGCGGAACGCTAGAAAACGAGGAGAGAGAGGGGGAAGGGGAAAAGGGAGGACCCTGGCGACTGAATGTGTCTGCCCCGGGGAGGGAGGAGGGCGGGCCGGTTGCGGGGAGCGGAGAAGAGAAACAGTAACCGTCGTGCAGCGCGAGCATTAGAAGGGACATAGCGAAGCTTGATGGGGAGGAAGCTTGGGGGGGGGGGACGTGGTGCAGTATGGTGAAAAGGCCCGGGGCAACATTGATATGTTTCGGGACTGCTGTGATTAGACATGTGCATGTCTTCATTTCGGAATATGATGTTGATCCTCCCCCGATGGTTAGTGAGATCTTGTACCGACCTACATGTCGGTTTGCGGACATTTCCCTAAACAAGTACTCCCACCAGTGGGCAACCGAGCAATGCCAAACTCCCAATATGGTAGTGTAACGCATGTAGTGTGTGTGTAAGGGGAGTGAATAGGACAAGGAAGAGGAAGGAAAGATCGCGAATGGTCTATGGCTCGTTTGTTAGGATACTACTCCGGCAGTCACCTGGTGTTAAACGGAGAAACCACGGAAAACTATCGATTAAGTCAGCCGGCCGCTAGAATTCTCCCCCAAACCGCGGCAGAATTCGGCCTTGCTATGTTCATAATCTCGAAAATCTTGCCACCGTCGGGATTCGAACCCTACGACCTCCGGTCAGAGACACTGCAGTGACATCAATTGATCCCCTGAACCGCTTCAGCCGGTTTTGGACAAAACATGAGGCGGCTGGACGTGGAGTAACGGAATGGTTCGCAGCACAAAATCACCGGTAGATGTCCTATTTCAATGACCAGAGCACAGCGTGTTCTAGAAGACGTTCAAGCTCACTGTGACAAAGTATCTCGAGTCAAAACTCCACCCTCCAGCCTTTAGCTATCGCTATACACACACTCTTGACTGCCGCTCCGTTCCTCCTCTTATCGGCTGCCCTCAGGCGAGGAACCGCGGGAGACCGGAGGGGTAATGTCCCCTGCTGCCTCACTCTGCCTCTTCCTCCATCCGTCTCCCACGGAGTGAAAAACGTCTTAGTTTCTAGTTGACGCCGCTTGGGGCGTGCTCCGCGCCGCCTGGCGGAATCTGCTTCTCCGCCCGGCCCGCCCGGCGGCGTAGTACCGGCAAAGATGGCTCAGGGCATCTAGTGCTGTCCCTGCCGTAGCTGTTATAGGGAAGTTCTGGGGTCGAAGGTGTCAGGGTTTTGGAGACTAACTAGACTAAGTTGAATGCAGTTCTTGTCTCGAGAAAAATTCTATCGGCCGGCTGCTCTGATCGGTAGTTTTCCG
>BOPP01000909.1:0-11101 GCA_017312745.1 Gryllus bimaculatus | reverse complement strand
TGACTCGTTCATTTGCACCAACTGAGCTCCATTGTCAAAAAGCTTCTAAGGCGCACTGTCCTTATACTTCTTTCCGGCTAATTTCTCATTAGTTACACTTCAAGAGATTTAGTATTTGGCAATATTATCACGTATTTAATAAGCGTATTTAATAGTAGCGTTTTAATAAGCAATCTTCAGATTAATTCTGTTAAATTTGTTCAGTATTATACCATGGTTGGGAATCGTTTTTGTAACATTGTTTTGGCAGTCAATATGGCCGAAGGTTGGTGGCATATAACCAGCAGTACGGTCATATTTACTTTCATTCTCCCAGCAAATAAACTATCGCACTATTGTTTTAAAAAATGTATTTATTTTCACTCTGAAACATAAGAACGACCTTCAAACAATCCTTCAAGTTCAGATCAAAATAATAAAGTGGTTTTCCAGTCGGCAAATAAAAAGAATAAAGATAATCCTGAAAAGAAAAAGAAGGTTTCATGTATAAAACCAACAAAAAGATACAAACGCTGGAGGAAACCAGTGCTGCAGTAGAAAAAATGGGTAAAGCTGGTAATAGTCTCGTTTGCGTTGAAGGAGGAGTTTAAACATGTTTCTATGAACTGCGGTGCATGAGAAAATGTGCATACAGTGTAGGACTAACTATTAAAGACAAGAAAACATCTAAACTGAATAAAGAGGACTTTGAGCCGAAGAAAGAAGAAAAAAGAAAAGTCAAACAACAAGAAATGTTTAAAGCTTTGTCGGACACCACATTCAGCTACATTATAGAGTAGAATATCTAGCCCTAGTTCCATGGTCATGCTAAAAGAAACCAGTTAATCTGCATGGTCATAAAACCTGCATGTGGGAAATATTATGCCATCAAATATGTTTTTTTGTAAGTAAACGAAACAAAACGTTCCTGAATCACTTTTTCTGTGATATAAGCAAATTTCAAACTGAAAGAAAAGTGTTAAATTTCATCATGAGCTGTTAATTTGGCGCCATATGTTAAAATACAATAATAAAAGGAATTTTTTTTAGCACTACGCTGGCCATCATTACCTTCACATCCTTATATACAATTCCTTTAAAAATACTAAACAAAACCAACAAATGTATTTCCCCTACATTATATAAAGCTAAAACGCCAATGTTAGTTTATCTTGAAATTTGGCGTTCACGTAGAACTGCCAACATCTTCTAGTCAAGTAGGATGATGCCAATGGGGATCGTGAATCAGTATACTCGCCACGCCTCAACGATCGCAAGGTGAATAAAAGTAACTACGTGGGGAATTCGTAAAATGAACTGCTATCGCCCATAATTAATGAATCCTCTTGAAACTGACCAACAAGAAAACACGAAAACGACTTTGGTGAAATCCGAGTAGCTCTAGGACCTTCAATCAAACATGGGTTATACGGTAATGAGTGGTATATTCGATAATATTTGCTGATCATTTTAATCAAATTATGCTTAATTAACAGGTTTGCTAGCTGTGACTCTTGACAGTTTTCTACGAAAACTCTTTCAGGTTTTGAATATAACAGAAAATCTTCCAAAACTACCCATGGCTTCTAACCAGCTGAGGCAGAAATTCGAACTCTGTTTCGAAGCTCGAGTTGGCGAACCGTGATAGCTCCATTTCTTCCCAAGTAAGAAGTTCTATCACACCAGTCACAAATACAACTTATTATAAATGTCAAATACTTTCAGAAACTAACTAATAATGCATCTAAGAGCACTAAATACTCAAGAAAACGGGTGCACCTATGTTTTAATATACAAAACTATCACATATTCCTGCCATTCTGAGATACAGAACTTCCCACGCAACCCTCACGTACCAAGACTGCAGCGCTTGTACGCGTTTGAGAGAGAACCGGCCGTATCGACTTCGGTGCGCCTTCATGCGTCGTTACCTCGACACGGAATAAACGCACGAGTCTACAGCAGCCCGTGCCTCTCCCGCATCGCGCCGACCGCTTCCGTCACCTCCGCCCGCTCCCTTCACCTCCCCCGCCATCGACGACCCGCGTTCCGCTCATCTACCGAGCACCGGGACCAAGCCCCGCCCACCCTCGAGAGGCACTCGCTCGCGAGCGACGTCGACCTTGCTTCACCCGCGCGACGGGCAATTTCCATGAATCCACGGGATGCCTAGGCATTGGATTTTACGTCGTCAACGCTCAGCGCCCGCCTTGCCGTCATTAGCCCTGCGACTTAGTCCACATTGTATCAGTGACATGATACTGAGGAAATCGTCGGATGACGTAATAAGGTATCTATTCAAACCTCGGCAACTCATCAACTTACACACACGTCAAAGTTTTTGGACGTCGGTCCATTTAAACACGATCTTGTCCATATTGTCAATTTAGTTTCTAATTCGCCACATCACTTTATAGCGTCATTGTTCTCTTTCTGACACTTGTTTTCTTTAACTACTTATATCGCTTTATTTACGGATTTTACAATTATTTCTTTTGAAATTTATTCAAGCTCTCTATTAGCGTATTCAGTTTTCAACAACTTGTTTTTATTTTGCACTGATTACCCTCCATAAATCGTTATGGCATGTTATCTTTATCCTCGAGATCGAATTGCCTGTCTAGATGAGCATTTTACAGTGTTGAGAACGTAGAGGAATGTTGCTTCCATAACCACTGACGGACTCAATTCAACAGTTCTATCTAATGACGTTATCATCCAAAGCCAATATCCACATCTTCTGAGGACATTTGTTCTCCTTCGTCCTGAAGAACAAACGCGTCAAAAGAGCATTTGCTCACATGAAACCGTTCGGCGTACTTCGATATCAAACCCGTCGGCGACATAGCATTCCACTATCTCGGCCAAACATGCGCCGTCTTCTGCCGCACGCTCCATATGAAGACGCAATTCTCATCGCGCCTCGAAAGCGTCGCGCGCAACGCGCCGCTCCATTTCGGCGCCCGTCGCGGCCCATCGAGAGCAGCCCTCGCCCCCGCCCCCGCGTCTCTCCCCGGCTCTCTCGGGGCGGCTCGAGGCAGGCGGAGCCGGCGGGCTCAGCTGCCCTTGGGCGGCCGCGGCCCAGATGCGCCCCGCGCTTTCGGCCGCCGCGCCACGGGATATCGCCTCCCGCCTGCAGCGCCCCGCCCCACTCGGCGCTTCCTCTCCGCTTTGGCGAGCGCCGCGGTGGAGGGGCGTGAGTCTTGAGAACGAACTGAGCACCCGCGGTGAGGTGAGAAAGGTCGGTAGTGGGCGGTGAGGGTGATTTGGCGAAGGCGGCGGGCCGGAGGAACGCGGGGTCGGTGGGAGTGATGGGGGCGGCGGCAGCAGTGGGTGGTGAGTGATAGCCTTGATATGGCGGTGCGGTGATGGCTGAGGCGGTAATGGCGTTTGTGGCCGGTAAATCACGGTGGTGGCGATGGTGGTGATGGCGTGGCGGTAATCACGGTGATGGCGATGTTGGTGATCCGGTGGCGGTATCACGGTGGTGGCGATGGGTAAGTGATGGCGGTGGCGGTAATCACGGTGATGGCGATGTTGGTGCTGGCCGTGCGGTAATCACGGTGGTGGCGCTGGGTGGTGAGGCGTGCGGTTAAATGCACGGTGGTGGCGATGTTGGTGGATGGCGGTGGCGGTAATCACGGTGATGGCGATGTGGTGATGGCGGGGGCGGTAATTCACGGTGATGGCGATGTTGGTGATGCGGTGGCGGTAATCACGTGGGTGCGATCGGTAGTTGATGGCGGTGGGGTAATCACGGTGATGGCGATGTTGGTGTATGCCGGTGGCGGGTATCACGGTGGTGGGCGATTGGGTGTGATGGCGTGGGTAATCACGGTGATGGCGATGTTGGTGATGCCGGTGGCGGTAATCACGAATGGTGGCGTGGTGGTGATTGGCGGTGGCGGTAACACGTGGTGGCGATGTTGGTGATGCCGGTGGGTAATCACGGTGGTGGCGATGGTAGTGATGGCGGTGCGGTAATCACGGTGATGGCGATGTTGGTGATGCGGTGGCGGTAATCACGTGTGGTGGCGATGGTGGGTGATGGCCGGTGGCGGTAATCACGGTGGTGGCGATGTTGGTGATGCCGTGGCGGTAATCACGGTGGTGGCGAATGGTAGTGATGGCGGTGGCGGTAATCAACGGTGATGGCGATGTTGGTGAATGCCGGGGGCGGTAATCAGGTGATGGCGATGTTGGTATGGCGGTGGCGGTAATCCGGTGATGGCGATGTTGTGATGGTGGGTAATCACGGTGGTGGCGATGGTAGTGATTGGCGGTGGCGGTAATGCACGGTGATGGCGATGTTGGTGATGCCGGTGGCGGTAACAGCGGTGGTGGCGATGGTGGTGATGGGCGGTGGCGGTATCACGGTGGTGGCGATGTTGGTGATGCCGGTGGCGTAATCACGGTGATTGGCGATGTTGTGATGGCGTGGCGGTAATCACGGTGGTGGCAGATGGTAGTGATGGCGGTGGCGGTAATCAACGGTGATGGCGATGTTGGGATGCCGGTGGCGGGTAATCACGGTGGTGGCGATGGTAGTGATGGCGGTGGCGGTAATCACGGTGATGGCGATTTTGGTGATGCCGGTGGCGTAATCACGTGATGGCGATTTGGTGATGCCGGTGGGCGGGGTAATCACGGTGGTGGCGTGGTAGTGGATGGCGGTGCGTAATCAACGGTGATGGCGATGTTGGTGATGCGGGTGGCGGTAATCACGGTGGTGGCGATGGTGGTGAGGCGGTGCGGTAATCACGTGGTGGAGATGTTGGTGATGCGGTGCGGTAATCACGGTGGTGGCGATGGTAGTGATGGCGGTGGCGGTAATCCGGTGATGGCGGATGTTTGGTGATGCGGTGGCGGTAATCGCGGTTGATGGCGATGTTGGTGATGGCGGTGGCGGTAACAGGTGATGGGCGATGTGGGTGATGCGGTGGGGTAATGCACGGTGGGTGGCCGATGGTAGTGATGGCGGTGCGGTATCACGGTGATGGGCGATGTTGGGTGATGCCGGTGCGGTAACACGGTGGTGGCGAGGTAGTGATCGGCGGTGGCGGTAATCACGGTGATGGCGATGTTGGTGATGCGGGTGGCGGTAATTCAACGGTGGTGGCGATGGTGGTGAGGCGGTGGCGGTAATCACGGTGTTGGTCGATGTTGGTGATGCCGGTGGGGGGCGGGGGTTAATCACGGTGGTGGCGATGGTAGTGATTGGCGGTGGCGGTAATCACGGTGATGGCGATGTTGGTGATCCGGTGCGGTATTCACGGTGGTGGCCGATGGGTGGTGAATGGCGGTGGCGCAATCACGGTGGGGGCGATGTTGGTGATGCCGGTGGCGGTCATCACGGTGGTGGCGATGGTAGTGATGGCGGTGCGCGGTAATGCACGGTGAGGGCCCCGATGGTTGGTAGATGCCGGTGGCGGGTAATCACGGTGATGGCGAATGTGGTGATGGCGGTGGCGGTAATCACGGTGATGGGATGTTGGTGATGCCGGTGGCGGTATCACGTGGTGGGATGGTATGATGGCGGTGGCGGTATCACGGTGGATGGCGATGTTGGTGATGCCGTGGCGGTAATCCGGTGGTGCGATGGTGGTGATGGCGGTGCGGTCATCACGGTGGTGGCCGTGTTGTGATGCGGGGCGTAATCACGTGATGGCGATGTTGGTGATGGCGGTGGCGGTAATCACGGTGATGGCGATGTTGGTGATGCCGGTGGCGGTAATCACGGTGGTGGCGATGGTAGTGATGGCGGTGGCGGTAATCAGCGGTGGTGGCGATGTTGGTGATGCCGGTGGCGGGTAATCACGGTGGTGGCGATGGTAGTGATGGCGGTGGCGTAATCACGGTGATGGCGAGTTGGTGGATGGCGGTGGCGGTAAATCACGGTGATGGCGATGTTGGTGGATCCGGTGGCGGTAATTCACGGTGGTGGCGATGGTGGTGATGGCGGTGGCGGTAATCACGGTGGTGGCGATGTTGTGATGCGGTGGCGGTAATCACGGTGGGTGGCGATGGTAGTGATGGCGGTGGCGGTAACACGGTGATTGGCGATGTTGTGATGCCGGTGGGCGGTATCACGGTGGTGGCGATGGTAGTGGATGGGGTGGCGTATCACGGTGATGGCGATGTTTGGTGATGCGGTGCGGTAATCACGGTGGTGGGCGAAATGGTAGTGATGGCGGTGGGTAATCACGGTGATGGCGTTGTTTGGTGATGCCGGTGGCGTACCATCACGGTGGTGGCGATGGTTGTGATGCGGTGGCGGTAATCACGGTAATGGCGATGTTGGTGGATGCCGGTGGCGGTAATGCCCACGGTGGGTGGGATGGTAGTGGATGGCGGTGGAGGTAATCAGGTGATGGCGATTGTTGGTATGCCGGTGGGGTAATCACGGTGGTGGCGATGGTAGTGATGGCGGTGGCGGTAATCACGGTGATGGCGATGTTGGTGATGCCGGTGGCGGTAATCAAACGCGTGGTGGCGATGGTGGTGATGGCGGTGGCGTAATCACGGTGGTGCGATGTTGGTGATGCCGGTGGCGTAATCACGGTGGTGGCGATGGTAGTGAATGGCGGTGGCGGTAAATCACGGTGATGGCGATGTTGGTGGATGCCCGGTGGCGGTAACACGGTTGATGGCGATGTTGGTGATGGGGTGCGGTATCACGGTGATGGCGATGTTGGTGATGCCGGTGGCGGTAATCACGGGTGGTGGCGATGTAGTGCATGGCGTGGGGTAATCACGGTGATGCGATGTGGTGATGCCGGTGGCGTAATCACGGTGGTGGCGATGGTGGTGATGGCGGTGGGGTAATCACGGTGTGGCGATGTTGGTGATGGCGGTAGGCGGTAATCACGGTGATGGCGATGTTGGTGATGCGGTGGCGGTAATCACGGTGATGGCGATGTTGGTGATGCGGTGGCGGTAAACACGGTGGTGGCGATGGTAGTGATGGCGGTGGCGGTAATCACGGTGATGGGCGAATGTTGGTGATAGCCGGTGGCGGTAATCACGTGTGCGATGGTAGTGATTGGGCGTGGCGGTAATCACGGTGATGGCGATGTTGGTGATGCAGGTGGCGTAATCACGGTGGTGGCGATGGTGGTGATGGCGGTGGCGGTAATCACGGTGGTGGCGATAGTTGGTGATGCGGCTGGCGGTAAACGGAGATGGGATGTTGGTGATGCCGTGGGGTAATCACGGTGGTGGCGAATGGTAGTTGATGGCGGTGCGGTAAATCACGGTGCTTAGGCGATGTTGGTGATGCCGGTGGCGGTAAATCACGGTGGTGGCGATGGTAGTGATGGCGGTGCGGTAAATCAACGGTGATGGCGATGTTTTGGTTGATGCCGGGGCGGTAATCACGGTGGTGCGATGGTAGTGATGGCGGTGCGGTAATACGGTGATGGCGATGTTGGTGATGCGGTGGCGGTAATCAAGCGGTGGTGCGATGGTGGTGATGGCGGTGGCGTAATCACGGTGGTGGCGGTGTGGTGAATGGCGGTGGCGGTAATCACGGTGATGGCGATGTTGGTGATGCCAGTGGCCGGTATCACGGTGGTGGCGATGGTAGTGATGCGGTTTGCGGTATCACGGTGGTGGCGAGGGCGGGTAATCGGCGGGTGGCGGTAAATCACGGTGGTGGCGATGGTGGTGATGGCGGTGGCGGTAATACGGTGGTGGCGATGGTGGTATGGCGTGGCGGGTGGGGTGGTGGCTATCGGATGGCGGAAGCGCTGAAATGCGGAGGCAGTGATGGACGATGGCGGTGGTGGGCGGCGGCGGTGGTGCTGGCAGTGGCGGAGGTGGCGGTGGCGATGTAGGCGGCGTGGTGGATGGCGTGAAACTGAGATGGCAGTGGGCGGTGATAGCTGTGGCTGTGATACACGGAGACAGTGGATATTTGGTGATGGGTGGCAGCGCGATGGGGACTCTTGGGGAGATGGCAGAGTGCGGCGAGGACGGGTATCGGGGCGCTGTTGCGAGAGAGGAGGACATGGAAGTGGTGTGGAGCAGAAAATGGTGTACGCAGCGGAAGCTTCAGGAGTTTGCTTTGGCGAATAGTTGAACACAACAATTAAGAGGGTCGTTGGAATCCCAAGATTTAGAAGATTCATCGTAAAAGAAGAGAAAGATAAAGATATTCAGAAACGTGTAATTGCGTTCGGGAGAAAACTTTCACCAATTTTTGTACGTATAGTAACTTATTAAAGATTCAAATATTGTTATATTATCGCAGTGCTCTAATTGGCAGTGTTTATTCTCAGAATGCTAATATTCCAAAGGGGCAAATTACAGCCTCTTCATCAATTCCAAATTTTATTTCTATTGGCCGATTAAATTAACTTCAACAATAATATGACAGTTTGTTGAATCTTCAATATTTCTGACATATAATTGAAATATGTAGAGCTTTAAAAGTAAGTAAAATTCATCAAGTTTATTTTTTTTGTAATTCATATTCTGGACAATGTACAACTCACGTTTGCAAATTTCTGTCTCTGAATTTTTATATGTTTCAAACAAATATATTTCATTAGTTTTATATTTTAGGTCATATTTTGCTTACCTAAAATCTAATGCCATGCATTTTAAAATTCCTAAAATTTTAAAAAAAGTCCTACTTGAATCGATCACTTTTATTGTTTATTAAAAATTACATTGATCTTCAACGAATGCTTTATTTTTGTTTATTTTCTACGTTTACATATCCCTACATTCTCAATATGCTTTTTCTGTCAAGCGACCAACATAGTGTTCAAAGTGGTGATTCTTCTTTTTCTAACGATATCAAAACCTGTCGCATCTTGAACAAGTTGAACTGAATTTGAAACATTTCCTCTCTGAAAACTGTGTTTCTTGAGAAACGTCTCTTTGCAAATAATCTCAATAGTTTTAATTTATACCAGTTTTGGGGCTCTTTGACTACTGTGCAGAGTGAGTTTTGGGGCGGTAGAACGCCCGCGCCAAGCCCTCGGCCGCCAGGCGGCGCCGCAGACTCTATCCACCGCCCCACCCCCGGACCGGTTCGGTCCGCCGCCGCCGTCTTCGAGGAGGCGGTATCAAAGAGGCAGGAAATTGCCGGAAACTGTGACTCGGGCGAGGGAGGAAATTTTTCGGGAGGTGGAGTAGACCTCCCCCACTTGGCGGCTTCCCCTGCTCCTCGCCGCCCCACCACTCGCCCCTGCCGTCGGCAATGCCAACAAAAACGCAGGTTTTCACCATCGGTATTAGTATTTTAAAAATGCCAATTATGAGAAGAGTGCAATGTAACAATATTTTTAAAACATTGTTTATTATTTTGAATTAATTACCTTCGTGGGCAAAAAATGTGTAACATGAAAAATGCATTCGCCTTCGTAGCTTTCTTAACTGATTGTATCCATGTTTTGGAAGTTTATTATTTTTGAAATTAATAGCATTAGTAATGAACCTAAGATTAATTCATCAACATTCTCTGGTAGGTCTCCAACGTAGTTACAATTCATTTCGCATAGTGGTATGTGCTGGTTTTATTTATGTGGGTTACAACCCTTTTGCCCGAGCTATTCATATTCCTATTATTTTATTACCTAAACAGCCTAGGTTTGCCCAACATACGCTCTCTGTTGTCCTCGAACTTAATCTGCCTTCTCTTCGCGACATAAAACCTGCATTAGTGTAACCCTCGATTTCATCGCAACTAGCTGGCGGAATATCATATCATTTTTTTTTTTTTTTTTCTTGCTTTCTTCCCCAAATATATGTCCTTCTCTCCCTTTTCTATCTGCATCGTATATACTTTCATTAGGCCGGCAATCTCACGCTTATAACGTACCCTTCATTCAGACACTGGTTTCAACGACTAACTATCAACGAACAACAACGACCAACTACACAACGACCAACAACAACCAACGACCAACAACAACCAACGACAACAACAACCAACGACCAACAACAACCAACGACGGCAACAACAACATACGACCAACAACAACATAACGACCAACCAACAACAATAGACAACAACAACCTACGACAAAAACACCTACGACTAACAACAACTAACGACAACAACAACGCTACGACCACAACCTACAACCAACAACAACCTACGACCAACAACAACAATACGACAACGACGCAACGTACCAAGCAACGACAAATTCATTGCTTCTATTTTTCTGAATACCGTTTCCAAATCCACTCTTTTCTTCTTTTCCAACAACTTGGTCTTTTTTATATTCCCCTCATGTGTTCCTAAAATGTAGATATGTTTAAAAATATTGCTGACTAGAATCAACCACTTTTTTTTTATTTCAAAATGTACAGAGATTTCGAATGCCAGAATATGTTACATGCGTTATCTTATCATATCGCATAATTTATGTTCTCGTTTTCAAGTGCCATCTCAATTTTTTGTTTAATAGTTTTATGTAACAATATACCCTTATTAAACTTGTCCGTTGTGCTACCAAATTGTGTTAAAGCGGCGTTCCTACTATATTAAAATGTGTCCAAAAAATGTTGAATGCTATCTTCAACAAGATATTTGAAAACCGCAAGACTACCCTCCCTGCAAAACAGTTATAGACAAAATCGATAACATATTTACCACCCGTGTTCCTCCTTCCCAAATCCTTCTGCCACCCCACATCTTGTAATTGCCACCGCGAGTTTTCGTGATCCCTAGTGGAGACTCTTGCGCATCGGGTCCAACTTCAGCCAATGCGCTTCAGACACCAGTTTGTGTCCCAATACTAGCTGTTATTTCAAATGCAGCGAGATACCAAAACTCTCACCTCGTTAGAACACATTGAAAAAGATTTATGTCGCATTTATTTTAAATATTTTCGGTTGATTATCGTTTAAAACATTTACTATGTACAGCTTTCAAAATATTTTTCAACACTTCTCGCTGTCCCTGCAACATGGCGGACAGAGTCTGGTCTGGCTTTTCAAACGAAGTGCCCCTGCTGTGGTGAAATGGTTCGTAACGCAAAGTGGTGTTGCGCAGAACGAGCAAAAATCGGTGCGCCGGGGTATCTCGCCCATGTATTTCAACCGTGGAGATCACGGCGTTTCGGAGATCTTCGCGACCGCACTCATCGCGATTCCCCGCCGCCCC
>BOPP01000908.1:0-11128 GCA_017312745.1 Gryllus bimaculatus | reverse complement strand
CGAAAAGTTATTTTTTGCTAATTTTTTTTCGCGGTTTGGGCGGTCGGACGCGGAAACGTCCGCGGCCGTCCTAAGTAGAGACAAAGCAAATCGCGCGATCGAATCGCGCCGTAAAACAAAAGAAATTGTTTTATATTGAGAGGGGATACGGGAACTCTCTCTATTTTCAACGAATCGTATCCTATTGAATTTTTTGCCGTTATATATTCTTTTCGAGTTCCCGATCAACAGATTCCTCGGGCTCCACCGCCTTACGACTTTAAGTTGCGAACTTTTGTAACAGTGTTCGGGGGTAGCAATATCACACGGCACCGTTTCGGGTTGTTACCAAGCTCCGACACGACCCACACCGGTACTCTCAAATAAGCCGGGGTCTACCGAACACACCGCACGATAGAAACTACTCCTGAGGAACTAAAGCACACCTATGCCGGGAAAAAAATGCTTCGGGGGTCACCCGCTAAGCCTGAAAGAGCCCGTACAGGAGAAGACCGTATACCGATAGTATGGTATTAAAAGTTTACAACTTTTAACACAACTCAATAACACCCCTACCCTTCGCTTTTTAACCAGAATGTAGTATATGGGTATCACTCTCTCAGGCAGCGTTAACAAGGTCTCAAACCAAGACGCCGGAATTATTTCGCCTTTCCAAGCTCCACCGCTATCCTATAGAGAGGAAGGGATCGTCTGCCGATCCCTGACATAACGGATGTGACGATGGGAGTGGCAATCACGTCAAACGCAGGATTATCAAAATGGGAAGTATCGGCGCCTGTCCTTTTCTCAGCTAGGCGGCGCGTGCTGACGCTCGGTCGTCGCGAGTAGTGCTTCACGGGAAAACTTGAGAAAAACGAACCCCCTAACATTTCGACGGTATTTTTTTTTTTTGTCTCCGGACCGGCGGAACGAAGAGAGCATACAAGACTAACGTCGTCAGTCGCCTGCGTGCAGCTATCGGTCTCGTCTCACGGGCCCCGTCAGGGTAAGAGGGCGTATGCGAATGGTCGGTATAATTGTTCCGTTCGCGCGGGCGTCCGGCACTCTCGGCTAGATATCCGCGACAAACGAAAAAGTTCCGCGTCGAGCCCTTCGAACCCCTCTTTTTTCCCCTTTTTTTCCCCCCCCCCCCCTTTTCCCCGCAAAACTTTAAACAAGCAGTTTGCCCCGCGAGCGAACCCCGCTCATCCTTTCTCAGCAGATTACGCCGCCACAGGTACATTTCCCATGCCTCGGACACCTCGACGAGACGAACAGCGACACATGCGATCATGAGTTGTCTCGGAAGCGGCGACACACGCTTGCGGCTGTAGTGCGCGGAGGATGCGTCAAGACGACCCGGGCGCTGTTCGTAGCGGCGGATTCCGGAGCTTAAGCGTAAGAGAACGTCGAGCACTAGAACTCGCGAAAAACGGCATCCGGTCGCGCGCAAGACAGCGCACGCGATGTGGAACAGCCGGCGCACCAAGAGCGGTATTCGGTCAGGTCGGCTGAAAGGCGTTACTTTTATTTCGATAACGTTCTCCGAGCGCGCGCAGGCGGGCTGCACACGAGTCGCCGGGGAGAACCCAAGAACGGGAGATACAGCTGGATTTTCTCGCCTCTCGCGCAATCGAACCGAGCGCACACTCGAACAAAACATTTTTCCGTGACCCGATAATGCGACGGAGATTCGGATCACGTGCGCCAGAGATTGTCATCGACGGATAGCGAAGCGTTTTCGCGCGTTCTCAGTAGTCGCTAAAGGCGGCGCCTTGATTGGTCATTGCTTATGAACAGCCCGTAACAACAAAGTTTTGCGAGGCACACCGTTTTTCGACAATGCGCGCTCGAATCACGTCTTTGCAGACCGCTCAGCTCCGGCGAGTCGACAGTCGCCATCGGGTCGTCGGTGTCCGAGACGCCCGAGTTGTTTCACGTGATCTAAGAACCGAAAACCTGCGACAGCACAGAGAGAGATAGCGCCATATAGAGAACACGATCCGGGGGCATTTTTCCGGGCGGCGAGCGCGTCTTCTCCGAGTCGGTTCTTCTCGCCTAACTCCGCGGCGTACTATCTTTTCGGGATTTTTAAAAAACGCGCTCTGTTTTTCCTCTCTCCCCGCAAACTTCTACAACAAGCCGCGAACAACTTAACTGTGGCTCTTGGTGCACACTCTCCTTTATCTTCTCTGCCGTGTCCTCGAGGCGTACCCGGGAGCTCCGAAACAGATATGCATACCGTTACGTCCATCGCCGGCCGACGCTAGGTTGCCGTCCCGGGAACCTGGCTGATTTGGGAAGGCGGACGACGCGCGGAAAAGCTCGGGAGGCGCCGAGGGCCTTCCCTCCGCGGCGTTACCTGCAGGCGTCCGTCTTTGAACCCGGAAGAGTTTTCAGCAGATGACGGGGTGCAGCACAGTCGCGAAAGCCGCCACGCGCCGGGACCTGGGAAGCACAAGGGAACAGTCCGGGGAAAAACCTGCTTCGGACGCGAGGGCGCCCCTCTTACGGACGAAACTTTCCAAGAGCGCAGCGAGTTTCATCGAAGGAACGGTCGGTCGCTGTCTCGAAAAAGCCGAGCTGTTGCCGTGCACTTCGTTGTCGAGGCGCGCTTTCCAACTCTCATCCTTCAGTTCCCAGTTCCCGGACGCGGTTATAAGAGGAATAGCTCGTCGACACAAACCCGGAAGGATCCGCACCTTGTGGTACGAGGGGGTCGAGAATCCAGAGGACGCTCAAAGCAGATTATCAATGGGAACGCCTATTTTTTCTCCTCGGCCAGGCGCCTCGGATTCGGGCATTGCTTCAAAAAAAAAGCCCCGTAAGCAAAAGATTCTGCGGCCCGCGCCCTATTTCTCAGCGTACGTCACAGGTCTCGTTCCACGCCGCCGAGTGCCGAGAAAAGAATAATTCGGGAGGCCATACGCCCTTTTTTCCTCCAGGCCACGCGGCCACACGCTCTGTTTTTCCTCTCCGCAACCTTAAACAATGCAGCTTTGGCCGGGAACTCTCCTTATTTTCTCTCAGCTACGTCACAGGTCGTCTGCCCACACGCCCCTAGTTAGCCCAACTGTGTCGTTTCGGGGGAGCCTGCCCCGTGGTTCCCTGTTGTATCGCGCGAACTACGTAAGCAATAAAGTCGCCTCCGCCTGAAGCCAGGAACACCGGGGAAAAATGCTCGGGGCCCTTCTATCCACTTTCTCAGGCGCGGTAATCAGGTCTCAAACCAAACGCCGTGAATTTCGCCTCAAACCCCACCGTCACCCTATAATGGGTAGAAATCACGAGTCCAATGCAAGATTCAGACGGGGAAACGCCTTTTTTCTCTCGGCCAACGGGCCTTCGGATCGGGCATTGTTCAATAAGCGCCGTAGGGCAAAGTTTCTGCGGGCAGCCGGCGACAATATTCTCCAGCTACGTCAACAGTCCTCACTCACAGCCCGGAGTGGCCAGAAAGAATATTCGGGGCTTTGCCGCTTTTCTGCGGCCACGCACAGCTCTGAATCTAGTTTAAGCGTTCGCTTTCTTTCACGTTGGCACTTTGCGGAACACTCGCCTCGTTTCTTTCACCGAACCGTCAAACAAGGTCTCGCTTTAACGGGCCGGGGTGCAGAAAGAATATTCCGGGGCCTCCGCCGCTTTTCCTCGGAGCCCCCGCTCAACAGCTCTGTTTTTTTCTTTCCTTGCAAACTTTATAACAAGCACTTTGCCGGGAAAACGTCCTCCTTATTTTCTTTCTCACCGACCGTCACAGGTCGCTCGCTCCAGACTAATTCCCCACCGCCCTAGTTTGCCAATTCATTTCGGGGCTTCCGGGTTCCTTCAGCGACCTCTCACACATTCGGCGCGGAAAATTTTTTCGAGCCCGCCGGGCATCGAAAGGGCGCGGCGACGATCACCCGATGAGAGGCCGACTGCTCCGCGCGCTTTCGTTTAGGCGGAGGCAATTTTGCACACGCACCGAGAAGTGTCTCATAGTAGAGACACCGTTGCCTCCCGCAAAGCCGCGCGAGCTATATGCGGCGACACCCGACAGATAGACATTGCTCCTGCCTGCGATAGAAAAGTCGATGGGGGGCGCGACGAAAAAGGCGGGGGGCGGTCTGCTCAGAGGGCCTGTGGACCGATTCATTCACGCCGCGATCGAGATCGACGGCTGTTAATTGTTTAATACTATACAAATGAAATGTAAGCACGAAGATCGGCTGAGCGCAGATAGCGACTCCGCCGTTTGCGCCGCGCGTTCGCCCGCAGGCGAACGGCATACAAGGCGCAGAACGCCTTTTTGCGCGGAAAAAGCGGGGTTTCTGTGCCGGGCCGAACTGGGTTTCTAAACAGACATTCCGCGCGGCCGCCTAGAGTTGACCGGCTATATATCGCGCGTCGGATTCGGCGGCCGGAGAGCGCGCCGTCACGCGGTACGCGAGACGAAAAGCGCATGACGCGCCGACGCGCTCCGACGCGTCGTATAGATCGCCGCAACACAAACTAACAAGAAATCGCAACAATATGGGTGTGTATAATTATAATCCCCCGATCCCCTTTCGCGCCCACATATATATATAAGTTTCGTATACTCCTTCGAGTCTGTTTTCGAGACGCGCACGGAGAGCACGTCAAGGTCCCGCGGTGTAATGCCGAGGCGGGGTGCGGCGACGGGGCGGACGTCCGGAGAGGACGTTGGAACACAAACAGGAGCGAAATGAGTGAGAAAATACGCGAAATTGTTATATATTTCCGGGGAACAATCAATCAGTATACGTCTCGGTCGATAAAAAAAAAAAGTCCAAAAATGATATTGTTTTACCTTTACAACGTCTATCTCGACGCCGGGAACGAACATATCAAACAGGCGACTGCGACTTTACTTGTCCGAGTCGGTCGCAACAGACTCACTTTGGAACTACTAAATTTTCTACACGTTCGCTATTAAGCGATAAATCCGCAACTCTCAAAGTGTTTCGCGTATAAAACCTTTAAAACAAGCTTTGCCCAGGGACGTCGAGACGAGACGAAAACATATCAACTCCAAAAGACGTTTCTCTAGCGCGCAGACCGTCAACAGGTCTCGCATCCAACAGCTCGCCTACGTTGCCAACTCTTCTTGCGCATTATTGCCACCCCGGGGACCACCTTCGTCGTTCGACAACTTTTTTGTCGCTGTCCTGAGGCGAATAAATTTAAAGTCGAGAAAAAAAGAGCCACACGCTGACACTCTGTTATTGGAGAAATAGCTCGCGAGACGTCAGACCCCGCGCGGCCGAAGGCTCAGCCGCACATGCCCGAACGGCACAGGCAAAACGGCCGAGAGGGTACGAGAATGCGCTCGGGGCCCCTGCTTCGGGGGGACAAAGAACTCACCGTCCCTATATAAACCACGGCAAATGAGGAAAGAAAACCCCGCTGGTGCCCTTTTTGTCTTTCATATATCTCCGTGAGATAAAAGTCGCATGTGTTGTTGTTCCCGGCGGGGAAAAAAAACGGGCGTTGATGAGACAGCGCGAGGCTGTGCTTCCCGCATTATAGGGAGTTCGAGAGAGGATTGCGCGTGCTGAGCCAGAGGCCGTCAAAATATACCGACGCTGTCCCGCTCACACACGCGCGCCGACACTTGGCGGCCCCGGCTGTAGCACTCTCTCGAAGAGCTCTCTGTCGCGCGCGAGGGCTCGAACTGGTCGCGGATCCAGGTCGTTCAGATTGACCAGGACCAGCCTGGAGGTAGTGCCTTAGGTGACTTTGAAAAGAAAATTTTCATTATACGCTTGCGGGACATGCGTCAGAGCACGAGGAGCATAATATTATATATTTGCTGTCTCACACAGACCACGTCTATCTCGACGTCAGGACCCAACATATTAAAAGATTGGCGAGAACAATTTGCTCATGAGAGCAGAACGGTCTCGCCTGCGGTGTCTTTTAACCGGACTTTTGCTCGTGAAGAAAAATTTCTGGAGATCGGTCGCTTAGTTTCTCAAACGGAACCTTGCCCCTGTTTAAACGAGTCTCGTAAGCTTGCGGCAGCAGCAAGCGACGGAGTTGCGAAACAACGCTAGAGAGTTTTACACGCATTACTCGAGGGGAGACTCTCTGCCTGCCGCTTCCTGCGCAGATTATACGGAAAGCTTGCTGCGAGGTCCTCCGACGCAAGCACGCTCGCTGGCTATGTGTCTCGCTAAACTCCGCAACCTTTAAAAACGAGGAGCGCACAATGGTTCTCGGCGCCGGGTACGTGTCCCCAACTTTTCCTCACCGAGCGTCCGAGCAGAGTGTCAAGCTTCAGAGTATCATGCATAACCGGCTCCCACCGGCAGCCAGCTAAAGAATGAATTTCTTCCGGAAAAATTGCGGGAGTCGCCTTGTGGATTTTTTGAAAGCTCGGCACAACGGGTCCAACAGGCTCGCTTTTCTTTCCGCAAACTTGAAAACGGAAGCGCTTTGCCGGGACTCCTCTTATTTTCTCACCGAAAGCGCACAGTTCTCGCTCAGCCGCCCCTAGTTGCCGAACTTTTTCATTTCGGGGGCTATCCCCGGGTTCCTCCTGCGACCGCCTCCCAGCAGGGACCTGAAAAAAAAAAAAAAAAGCACATATCGGACCGGCCAACCGTGCCAAAACCGGAAGCCAGGAAACGGGGCCGGGAAAAAATGCTTCGGGGCCTCTCGGGACGCCATCTCCGTCCCCTATAATGGAGAAACCTGTCCCGCTCAATATCTAGCGGAGATATTATGTCATACTTTTTTTCCGAGGCTAGAGACGCCTCGGTTTCCGGCCATTGCCGGGTTCGAATAAGGCCGTAAATCAAGAGTTTCTTCGGGCCTCGCCAATGTTTTCTCAGCGACCGCACATGGTCCCGTTTCAAGAATCATACCCAAATACACAGCCCCGGAGTGGCATAGAAAGAATATTCCGGGGCTTTCGCCGGATTTCTTCGGTCCCGACTTCGCCACAGCTCTCCAAATTTTACGGTTTTTTCTTCGTTTCCCACCGCTCTCTCTCTCTCCTCTTCTACGACTCTTTTGCTCTTCTCGCCGGAGCCACTCGCCTTAGTTCTTCTTCTCCCTCCTCTCTCTTTTCCTCCTCCCCAGCGCGCCCCACCCAGTCCCAAGTCTCGCTTCAACCGCCCAACAAAAAACAGGAAGAGTAAAGGCAAGAGATATAAAAGTGATGGGGTGTGCGGGAGGCGGGGGCCTTTCCGCCGCTTTCTCTTACGGCCTTACTCTGTCCTAACCCTTTTCTTTTTCCCCCCACCCGCCCGCCCCTCCTGCCCACCATCTCCACCCGCCCCCCTTCCCCCCCGGCGGCCCCGGCGCACAGCCTTCTTAACACTCCGGGGCGGAGCGGGTGTGTGGGGGGGGGCCCCGCCCCCCCCGGCACCGGGCGCGGGGGGGGGGGGGGAGGGGGGGCGGGAAAAAAAAAAGGCCAACTTGGTTCACAAACACTAAAAAACGCGGACCGGTGAAAACAAGGTTCGGCTTCAACGCGCTAGAGCGGCCGTTCGGGGGCCATAAAAAAAGGAACCCGGGTTCCCCGCGAATCACAGAATAAAGAGGTCACAAATCAAGCAGGTTGGGCGGGGAGGGGGGGGCCTGCCTATTCTCACCTTTGCCCGAGTTAGTGATACTTAGCCGGAATAAATATTGGCGTGTCGGGGGGGGGCGCCGGTCTATAACCCCGCGCGCCGACAGAAAAAATAAACACCCGTGCCCCTATATAAGATTGGGAGAAACCGAAACTCCTGACACAAAAAACAAGAGAACCGGCTCAAATAAAATATACGAAGAGAGGATAATTGTTACTTTTGTTCTCTTCGAGAAGAGACTAGAGACGTCATTTTCTCGGTTCCGGGCATTGCTTCGAATAGCCCGTAACATAAGTTTTTCGGGCCCGCCAATGTTTTTTCTCAGCGGATTTACCGAAAATCCAAAAAAAGAAGAGCATCTCGTTTCCAAAAAGCCCGGAGCTGCAGACAAAGAATATTCCGGGGCTTTCGGGCCGATTTTCTCGGGCCACCATCAACAAACATGCGAGCTCTGAAAATAACGTTTCCGGGCTTCCTTTTTTAACTTGCACTTTGGCCGGGCACACCTCGCCAGATTTTTCCTCACTGAGCGAGAAAAAACAAAAAAATAATAACAATCAGGTCTCGCTTCAAGGCCTCCGGGAGTGGCAGAAGAATATTCCGGGGCCTCGGCCGCTTTTCCATCGGCCACCCATCACAGCTCTGAATACGTTTCCATCGGCAATTTTTTTAACCATGTCTTCTTTTTTTTGCCGGGGAAACTCGGAGCGATTGTCTGCCGTCGGCGACGTTACACTAGGTCTGGGGGCGGGGCTTCAACCTCCTGTAATAGCTCTTTTTCTTAAAACTCCGAGCCTTTTCCTTCTTTTATAATTTTTTTCGGGGCTTTCTTCTAAATTCTATTTTTATTCTCTTTTTTGTACTTTTCGAAGTTAGTTCCGTTCAGTTTCTCTTCGCGTCGATTTTACTGGCGGGCATGACGCTTTCGTTCCATTCGCCGTCAAGTCCGTCAACAATCTCTTAAAACCCTCTCCTCTCGGGGAGGCGTTTCCGCTCCCGCGAAACAGCCGTCGTCTTTTCGACATTTTTCTAGAGCTTCCCGTGCACGGGTCTGCTGTACTGTGTGAAAGATTCTACTACGGGAACCCGGAACCCGCTATATTTCTCAGCTGACCTCACAGTGTCGCTTCAAGGCCCCGGAGTGAGAGAAATAGTATTCCGGGGCCTACTCCGATTTCTCTCGCTCACCGCCACAATGCTCCTGAAATAGGTGTCCGGCTTCTTTGTAGACTTGCTCTTTGCTCGGTGAACTCGCTTAGTTTCATCAAAGCCGAACCGTCACAGTCTTCGCTAAACGCCCGAGATGCCAGAAATAATGTGATCGGGGCCTTCGCCGACTGTCTCGGCACCATCACAGCTCTGAATTAGTTTTCCCGGCAAACTTTAACATGCACACAAACACTAAAATAATGCGGGAACGTCGGCCGATTTCTCAGGACCGTCACAAGAGTCTCGTTTTCAGCGCATCAAACCCCCCCGTAACCCCACACGCCCTTGGTGTTGGTCTTGTCGAAGGGCGGGTTGCCGGGACCCGGGGGGCCCCCCCTAAAAATTGTGCGCCCCCCCCACCTCCCGCCCCCCCGGACGTACCTGAACAACTATTAAAATCTGGCGAGCACAACTTTTGGCAGAGCGCTTCCGCGCGGACTCTGAAAAATTTCGGAGTCACGCCGCGAAAGTTGCCCCTTAGAGGCCGAGCTGGCGGCCGGCGAAAAGTTCGAAAGTGTTCCGATGCTGATAGATCGTCAATACGGAAACTTGTCTCGGCCTAGAAGGCGGGCCGAGGGCGACTGGGAGGCCGGGAGGCTCCGGAGACGGAGTTGGAAAACGGCTCCCGCGGAGGCGGACTTTGAAAAATTTCAAAGTCCCGACGAAAAAAAATTAACAAAAATATATATGTTTAAAACGTCTATCTCGACGTCCGGAACAACATATTAAAAAGAGGCGAGAACACGTTTCGCACCCGCGTGGGACTTTGAAATTTTTTCGTCCGAGAGGCGAAAAAATTTCAAAGTCCGAAAAAAGAGCACACGCGAACGACTTGGAAATCGCGTCGAAACGTCAGACCGCGGGCCGAAGCGCCCAATGCCGACGACGCAACCCGCAGATCACCGCGGAAAACGAACGCTTCCCTGTAGCGAACCACCTTGAGACAGAGTTTTCTCCCATTAATAGGGGGCAGGGTATAGCGCGCGCGTGCCCCTGCCGGAGACCAACGTCGGCGCGGCCCCGCAATGACAACGGCGAAACTTGGTGGCCGCCGGAGCTCTTCGGAGAGCCCGGCGGCCGGCGGCTCGCTCGCCGGGCTCCGTAAGGCGCCCCGGAAAGTGAGTGTTGGACTTTGAAAAATTTCAAAGTCCCACGCCAAAAAAAGTGTCCAAAACAATATATGTTTAAAACGTCTATCTCGACCGTCAGAACAACTATTAAAAGATGGCGAGAACAATTTCGCAGAGCGCTTCGGCGCGTGGACTTGTAAAAATTTCGGAGTCCGGCCGAAAAGTTGCCCCTTGAGGCCGAGCTGGCGGCCGGGCGAAAAGTACAAAGTGTTTCCGATGCATTAGATCGTCAGATACGGAAACTTGTCTCGGCCTAGAAGCGGCGAGGCTACTGGAGGCCGGGAGGCCCCGGGAGACGAGTTGAAAACGGCTCCCGCCGTGCGGACTTGGAAAAAATTTCCGAGTCGCGGGACTTCGTAAAAATTTCCGGAAGTCGGCCGAAAAAGTTGCCCCTTAGAGGCCGAGCTGGCGGCCGGGCGAAAAGTTGCAAAGTGTTTCCGATGCATTGGATCGTCAGTACGGAAACTTGTCTCGGCCTAGAAGGCGGGCCGAGGCGACTGGGAGGTCGGGAGGCCCCGGGAGAAAGAGTTGAAAACGGCTCCCGCGGAGCCGGACTTGGAAAAATTTCCGAGTCGCGGGACTTTGAAATATTTCAACAACTTTGACAAAATGTTAGTTTTATTATAGAGCACTCACGAAAAACACATGTTGACGGGAGTTGGCGGCAAACGCCGGACGCAACCCGTCGCTCGCCGGGGTAAATGACCTCAGCCCGTGGCAAATGCCTTGGATGAGGTTTTCTACCCATATAATACATGTATTTTGTCAATATTTTTTGGTACATTTTATGGTGATATATTTCACATTAATATGTGTCTTATTAGCTAGAGTTCGGTGGCACTTATTTGCTTCACCTCTTCTACAATTGTTCGAGGCGTTGCCTCTCTTGTCACTTTTTGGTACTTACTTTTAAACTAATTTATTACTTTTATCTATCCTAATTATAACTATCTAACCTAGAAACAATGAAACTAACCTAAATCGCATGCGTCCTGTCGCGTCCTTGTTGCGATGCGATAGCCTAACTTTTGTTTTGTTCACACGCACACTTGCACACGCACTGCACTTTTATCGCACACGCATTCTTCGTCGGTGTAGGGTCTTCTGTCCGTCTCGAGTGTTGTCTTTCATCAGTCCCCCCACCTTAATCGGGCTTTCGGTCAGGCCGGTCCCCGTGAGCACCCTATTCACTCGTCGGGCATGCCCGACGGTACTCCACGGGGATCAGGT
>BOPP01000907.1:0-11138 GCA_017312745.1 Gryllus bimaculatus | reverse complement strand
CGGTGGGACAACGGGACGGCCGTGGCGTTTGGGAGCGGGGGCGGGGGGGCGTGAACAACGGGCGGGCGGGCGGGGAGGCGGGGCAACGGTCGGCGGCGGTGGGGGCGGCGGCAACCGGTGCGGCGGGGGCGGTGGTGGTTTGAGGCCACCACGGTTTGCTGAGACCAGCTTCACGATTGAAAGAGCCGAAATCGCTGGAGCGAACTTGTAGGAAAGGATTGAAAGCCAACGAAGTGAGGGCAAGGATGCAAGAAGTGGCGGAACAGTGTAGAGGGCATTAGGAATTGAGAAAAGCGGAGGGATGTTCGATTTTAGCGAGATGCTAAAGATTGTTCGCTCGTGGTGAGGTGATCATTGCGTCCGCGTCAATCTTGCATCTTAAAAACCGAGGTTAGCAGCTTTATTGGCTGAACTGCGGAGGAGAGGCTGGTTGTAAAGCAACGAGATTTTGTCCAACCGAAGTTGACGGTTTGCGGAGCATATTCTTATGCGGGAGCAAAGATCTAGCTAACGGTATTGTCTCGCTTCATTTTATTGCTTATGACGCACGCCGATAATGTCTGAGTATAACCAATCACTATTTCATAATGTCAGTCTGTTTAGATTGAGGTTATCATCGACACGCTCAAATAAAAAAGGTGTACCTAGATTACTACCTCGACAAACATGTATTGGACATGATAATTCCGGTTCCTCTACTCATATGCGTGATGTGCGTACGCATCGTGACGGTATTAACAAGAATGTCCGCACAATGTACAGATGTTTGCGCGCCACCTAGAGCGCACCCGCGCGCTGCACATGCTATTCATCAGCGCATTCGGCACCGCAGGCCGCCCTCAAGCAGACGAACCGCGAGGCGCTGGGACACGGGATAATAGGAGACTGCTAGCTCGACGAAATTTATGTGTCTTGGGCTCGTGTATAGCTGAGCGGCACGGACGGCGTGTGGCCGCACGCCGCGTCAATGTGTCCACCGTCGCGGCATGGAGGCCAGCGGAAGCCGGCGGAAGGCGATGGCCGCTGCGAGAGGAAGGGCGAAGCTGGAAGCGTGTGGAGAACAGCGACGGCGTTGACGTGTGAGACTGGTCACGCCACGAGGTGGCGTACCTTAACCCGGCCGAAACGCCGTGCGACTCGACGCGCGCGCAAGCGCGCGGCATGGTGTCGCGTCGACGCGCTGCAGTTCGCCGGTACGCCACTACCGGCTCGAGGCAGGCGGCCCTACGCGGATGGGAAAGCCGAGGTACCGGCGACGAACAGAAAGAGCTGACACCTAACGGAGTCCTCAAAGAAGAAAAAGTAGACAAATGGAGAAATCCCGTCGTGGATTAATCGGAACGAAATGGAACGGGCCTGCTGCCTAAGTGACCCGGAGACGCGACAACCGACGCCTCACATAAACAGGCCGCTCGCAAATGGTGTTGCACAATGTCCGATTGGTACCCTGCTAGATATGAATGGAAATGCTGTGAAATTATGGAGCACAAAATTGACTTGACACAGGATATCAGCAGTATAGTAGTCGTTCTACGGACGAATTCATTTCGTTATCCCAAATTACTTCTCGTTCTCTTCAGATGTCGGTTAAAAACTGCCCTATTCTGTCTTCCAATGGTTCTATAATACCAACTACACTAAACAATAAATTAACAATAACACAAACAACAAATCAACTGGATTACAAATAATACATAATAATTATTATTATATATAATATTAATAATAATATAGATACATACATAAAAATAATAATAATAATCAATAATCAAATACCTATAATAAATAACGATAAAAATAATTCTCTACAATATACTGCTATTGGGCTTTATACAAACAAGCAACTTATATCACTATTTCTTTTTTTTGACTGTTAAGTGATCGTTCAATTATATATATAGAGAAGTTAAGTAGGTCCTCAAAACATAATCTGTTAATGATAGACTTATATAATTATATAAATTTAGTTATTCGAAGATACAGAAGCTATACAACAACAAATTTTTTATTGTTTTTCATTACAACTGAAATTTTGTATACAGTCTATTTATAGACCATTATTATATGTTGTTTTTCCCGGTCACTTATCTAATTTTACATTTCTATAGCCCAACTTTCAGACAAACTAAAGTAAAGAATAGACGAGCTGTTCAATTGAACAGTTTCGATGACAGATTGCGGTAAGATGCGACAGATTCTATCAGATAGTTTAATTTTTGGAAAATTATAAACATTTATATACCAACGCTTCGAAAGCAATATCAAAAGGTTTGCCTATCCTCAGCTTTTCTTCGAGAAATATCACGAAAAAACTGGATTGTAAAAGCCCTGATACAGACTGGAAGGAAATAGTGTATACAAACTTGACTTTCCCTGACCAAGAGGCAGAAAATAATACCCTACAAGTACAATGGTGTAGCTTTTGATATTTTGCTAATCGCGCTTGAGGCATTATGCTAAGCTTAAACCCGTTTTCCTACTTCTTACTGATAGACGATAGTATTATCAGATGCCTACTAAGAAATAGAAGACTTAATTATTTTTATGTAAGCCCCAAGCTGTTATTAGCTCAATTGCGTTAAGAGGTAACGGTCTAGCTTAATTACCGAGATATCTTAAATATGTATAGCGAGCCGTAATCACATACAATATATGGTTGCTTATCCGTTTAGCCTCTAAAAGGCAGTTTGCTGCCCTCAATTTCTATACATGCCCAACTCCATGATAGTATTCCTCGAAAAATGACCTAAAATTTGTCGCCGCCCACGAAGGATCGTTCTAGAATAACAAAGCGATTATAGCGAGTTCAGTACGGACCTTCTTAATCTTTGTCCCACACTGACATCACAGATAGATAAGGTATTGGGCTATAATCCTGCTTATACTCTTATCTTCTTTCCTACATGGATGAGAATTTACACGTCTCCGCCTCTGGAGACCATGCTCACAATGCTTCCTCGCTACACAGCTGGAGGGTCATGTCTATCCGGAAAGGCTGATGTTCAATACGCTAGGTATTTTTTGTTGGATATTTCGAGAGCGAGGTTGGGTGGTGGATAGAAGTTGCTTGAAAGCGGGCATTATTATTTTATTTAGTTTTATAAAAAACAATAGAGTAAAACCACGAAGTTTGGAAATCGCTATGAAAACATTCCTCCTACGCAAGCGGTGACACGCGATGTCGTCTTCTTCAGAAGTCGACGTATGGTCTATTAAAATAGTATATGTTTATCGAGGAATGAGAGAACGAAGAGTATGGGACAAGGGAAGAGGATCTATGTAATTTTAAGGGAAATTGTAGATAATATACAATGGTAGTGAATAATTTTAGAATATGATACAGAAATATTTTCCATGTTTTGCATACTGTTAGAATAAAGAAAAACGAATACACGATTTATTGAACGTAAAAAAAAATATAATCAGCGGCATGTATAAGTCAGTAATTATTAAGATAATACAGGTGCTGATGTTAGATCGTAGTCATAATGCTAAGATACGAGAAGCTATGTCTTAGCTTTGAATTTTTGGGTTACGTTAGAATAGAGCTCTGCTGAATCATGTGTTTTCCCGTTTATATTAGGGGCAGCAATATCTATTATCTCTATGAAATGACACAAATATGTACTGAGAAAAAAAATGTTGATAATACAGATATTTTATGAAGTTCTGAACACTTTAAGCGGTATGAATTTCAGTTCATCTAATTAAGTGACGATGTAGTAAACATCAATAGTGCACAACACAATATAAATACTAACAGATATATGTTGTAGGGATATACGAAGCCAAAAACTTCATAGCTCTGCGAGTACAATACTTATTTCGATCACCTGCCGATCACGCTACTTCAATGGCCTCCAAAAATCAGCTTTAATTGTGCGTTCTAGTTGATTAGCGACACAATCTAACTTCAAATAGAAATGACATACATGTTGATATTAATATGTTAGATTCTGTGTCGACACTAAAGTAAGACACTATCTCACTGAATATGATCGTATGTAACTCTACTGACTATCAAGATGATTAAATGCTCTGCACCAGAAATACATCTTGCGAATTTAGGATTTGTCAGCAAAAATTATATATACAGGTCTAAAAAATTATTATGAACACGTAGATTTCAAAGTATCTGAAAACAACCAAGATCCTTCTGGACCGATTTTTTCCAATCTTTGTAAAATTTAATGAATAGTTGGTTGATTATTAATCAACATACAACGCTTATTGTTGGGTACTTAAAAAGAACAAAATTTACCTTTATATATTAATTAAGTATATATTAAAAAGACTAATGGAATAAGTTGTTGATAAAGGAGTAATACCTTCTCCTTTTTAAATTATTATTATTATTATTATTATTATATTATTATTATTATCTCATGTTAATTATTAATTGTAATTGGTGATTTGTTGTTTTTGCTCTCTGATATTATGCTCAAATATAAATTTATATATTTTCAATAAATTGAATTATTAGTATTTAAATCATTTTTACTTATTTTTCATATCTCTAATTATTATTATTATTATGTGTTATTCAATTAAAGAACGTCTACATTGATCAATAGAATATAACAATTCGAAAATTTTGGGGATCGAGACATGCAAAACAGGTACAAGGCTAAGCTAAATCATGAATATCTGATTATAAGCCAAACGAAGTATATATTATACGAAATATTCTCCAAACCACTTCGCTCGCGCGCTGAACATTTGTCCTGGCCATTAGGTACAATTCAATCGGTGACCCTATTCACCCCCTCTCTAATTGGTAGCGTAATACTGCAATGTCATGAGACACCAACCATTTACCCATAACAACCTGGTACGGAGTGTTAAAGCTGCACACGACTACATGTAGGAACCATGACCACTGATCCCTCTTGGGAGACTCTTCCGGCTTAGGCGAGTTGCTGGTACGGCTTCATGTTATACTCATAATCGCATGTCTTAGGATATACACAACTGTCAGGTGATCTCTTGTTTCAGTGATCGACGGGCGCGCTTCTAATGTCCTCCCCTGTTACTACAGTCCAAATAAGACAGTCCATTGACGTAGCACGTGCCTCGATAAAAATGCACTTTACACGTTTGAGTGAGTATGTTAATTAATTCTGTGAGCAGCTTCAAAACTGTGTCATTTACTTATTTCAATCTAAATACGTTCTCATTCTCTCTCTGATAATATGTATTATATACATTCACCCCATTCATATCATAACTTATGTTCAAATTTCCCAAGACATATTTGTAATTAAGTGCTAGAGCATCTATCCTATCTTTCTGAATAAATCATTGGTGTCACTAATCTATTATCAGATCTTCTTGCTATTGTGCACGTGTATCATAAATAATGACTAAATTGGATATATCATATTTGTCCTTTATATGCTTTATTATCAATTCTAGTGATTGACCGTCCACACTTCTATTAGTCGAATCATTCTTATTTCTCCTCCAAAGAAGATGGTGGAATAGACCTGTCTTAGTTGATGTTCTTCCTCGTTTTAGTATTGTCATCTTCATGTTGTATTCGAATCGTAAATATTGTAGTCAGGAACTTACTGTCCCACTTGTAAATTGTCTTCAAATTGGCTTACCTAAATACTATACAAGATACTCCTATTCACAAATAACAAAATGTACATTTTACCTTGAATGAAAGTGGCAAACGAACTTACAAGTTGTTTACATTTATCTTTAGCCATTGAATAATAAACATGTAATATTTTAATGTCTTACCATACACAAAAATTATCATAAAGAGCAAAAGTACTTAGGACACTCTTGCCTCTATCCTTACCCTTAGCTGATGGAGACACCTCTAGCACTCACTGACAAGATCTCACTCTCTTTGCGCCGAGTTGAGTTCTCCGTGCAATTTGACCTCACGTATTCTGAACTAGTATTAGATACTACATGCTTCGTTATTGTTAGCTGATATTACATGACGGTCTTTATGAACTAGCTCTGCGTTCTATGCGTTAAAAAAAGTCCAAGCCTTAAAGTATATTATGATGTATCACCTATTTTAAAGTGCCAATATAAAAGAACGCAAGTATATATCAAGAGAATCTATATAAATAATCGCCAACGTAATCCGATGAGATAGGACACTGCTAAAAAACTATGGAGACCCGCTACGATAGTATTAATTGCCCTGTGGTTCTCTCGAGTCTCAAAGTGTCTTTGTTAAGTCTTGAGGATGATTATGCGTACGACATGTCAACGAATTACCAGGATGCATAAAAATAACAGTTGATTAAAGTTGCTTGTAGAAGACAAATATTGTTTTCTATTGATTCTTACTTACGAGTGAACTACTCACCAAGAAACGTAAAAAACGCTATATTTCAGAGTCTATTCAAATTTAATCTATTCTAATACTATTAGCTATCGAAACTCTTGCGGACTCTGTGAGTACAGAGCTCAACCATCCCTCATCGCTCTAGACAAGGACGTGCTGCTTATGGCCCACAATTCCTTCAGTGATTAGAGGAGTATCACATGCTATATTAAATAAGAAGTACGCTACTGTGGATAGTTAGTAGCTAGATTTGCAAATAGATAATGTTCCCAATTTCGTGAAACGGAGCATCCACAATGTCTTAACTTACTCACAGCACTTGGTTATAAAATTAAAATCTGCTTTACACCTACGAGCGCAAATTTTTGGGGCAAAATCTTAGGGCGTTATGATTCCGGTCATTCTTGTGATATATATAAATGTATGGCATATAGTGATTTCATCATCGAACAGAGACCAAATAATGAATAAAGGAAGATGACGGAATTAATTTACTATTATAAAGTTTCATATGGCGAGTCCTCAACACACCACGATTTGTTTCATTTACCCAAAAAGTGATATATCTTTAATGTGTTTATATACGCTATCACTATGGCAGCTGCGAAGCTTAAAATGCCAAAAATATAGTGTTGAACCATTTTCCACGAAATCAAGGGGCTTAGAGAGATGTTAATTAACGATTATGCCTCTCAATCGCCAAAATAAGTTCATGGAGATTAAACTTAATTCTATTTGCTTACAGTCCGCACCCAAATCTATGGCTTAATAGTCTCACAAAAAACTGCAGAGACTCATCCTTCTGCCTCTACGCATTATTATATGAAATACGTCCTCTACATAGACTGAATGACTAGAGACAAAGTCGAGCCCAGTTTTCACAATTAACAAAATTGTTTCGCGCATAACATCTCACCGAATGAGCTCATGTGGAGTTCTCAAGAATGTAGTAATTTCTTTTCGTTTATGTTGTCTTCATGAATTTTTTACAATTAAAATTGTAGAATGTAACTAAGATCAGAGTACCCATTTTACTTCTGTCCCATATTTGTCCTACTGTTCCTCTATTTTCACATCTTCTTTCTTTATGTGCACGTGTTATCTCCAATTAAGTCATATGTATCAACATTTATATCATTATAGAGGAACATCATTTATCTATCTTATTACTATATTCTTGCTTATGTATTTCTATCCTTCGCGTTATAATTAGACTCCCTTGTGTCTCAGTCGCTATACACCACGACACTAATTTCTAATTAAAATTCATATAGGCAAGATTCAGGTACACACAATTCTTTTCTATCTAATTTACTATAGTTCATTATCTCTTTATACAATTTCTATAAGAAAAGACCAGTAGATAGGACGGAAAACTAATGATGTATGCAGTCACTAGTTTCATATCTTAGTTGGAATATGCAATTGAATAATACTGAACAAAAAATGAGATGCACTTGCAAGAGTCCAGTTTTATTCATGATCAGCTGTAGAGCTGGCTCGAATTGACTCTACAGTCTTTAGCGATAAGACGAGCTTAAACTATAAACGCCTAAACGACCCCATAACACGAAATTGAGATAAATACTCTTATAACATTAATCTAATTTTAGTGCATTTTTCAACTGCTCACGTTTGTCCTATTCATCTGAACTAGCACCATTTTGTTGCTGTTCTTCTAAATCTTTTCAGGTTTCTTATTATTGGTCCCCTTTTTATTGCTTTAAGTATAGTAATCGACTACCCAGTCATATCTGTACACCCAAAAAATTTCAAGGTGATCACCCATTCCTCAATCACTAGGTCAGCCCAGCTATCTTTAACGTTGTTTATTCCCCAAAGGGTCTCAAAGACTACAGGGCTAGTCACATTTTCCTGCGCCGTCTCATAATAGCATGCAAATTTATTCACACTTATCTTCTTCTGACTACGACAATATAGTTCTATTGCATCAAAGAAACAAGAATGCTTAGATTTGGAACAGATGGTATAAAAAAAAATAAGTATATTGCAACACAGCAAACAGACACTTAGTTACAATCTATAATGAAATAATGAGATACAATAAAGCCACTGCAAAATGATAATCATTTACATTTTTATACAAAGTAAAGAAAGTTTCAATATGTGTCATGTGACACTTAGTAATAAAACGAAAACACAGGACTAGCTATCTATCTGATCATGATAGCACAAGACACAACTAGATACTTTGTATAACGCCAAAATTATTGTCAACAACCAAAATGCAAAAGCAATAGTAAAAGCGCCTGCTTATCTTCTAAGCATGAAACACATTTGAGTGCAGTAAATCTCTTCCATGTACATTCAACTGCACAGTTTTAACTAATGATGAAAATACAATCAATATCACAAACCTCGGAAGAGTCGAATGAACTCGACACATGTCTACACCCACCCATTGATAAACATTATGCTCTCATTACCTATGCTCACTCTATTACTAAGACTCAGGAGACATTAACTCTAAAAATAATGACATAGGCAAATTGTTGCCCCTTTGTCACTGTACAGCATTGGTAAAATGATTATCCACCACGACACTCTGAACACAACATATTGAATAAATCGCGCGCCCGTCCGGGTTAGAACTATTGCAATCTCACACATAACTTCTGGTAGTCCGACCTGATCCATCTCGTGACACAGCAAACCACACTTCAGATTACATGCTTCACCGGTCAACGGAACATATACTTCTAGCGTGCCATGTAGCCTCAAAAACCAAAACCAAGCTCCAAATTAGAGAAACAAGAGACATAGCTGTACACAGCATGAACAATGTTTGCGTGCAAACATATTTGTAAATTTTAAAAAATTATGTGTAACTTTCAAATAAGCCAAATCCAATTACTTTTGATTAATGTGCGTCTGCCACTAAAACTAATGTTTTATGACATTATAATCTAAAACTCAATTACTTGTTATTACTGATTATCTTTTACGTCGATGGAATTTCAATTTGACTCTATATCTCGCATGTCATCTCCCGCTAAATTATCACAGGCGGCGATCCACTGCAGACCCCCGCCGCTCACGCCGCCCTCGCCGTCTCCGTCGTCTCCTCAGTCTCCGCCGTCTCCACCATACCCACCGTCCCCGCCATGCGCGGGATATTAAGAGTAGGGCGGACCTCCGCACGTCGTAGCACCGTAGCGCTGCGCCAACGGCTCCCTGTTGAAACAATAGAGATTGGATTCCTAGCCGTATATTTGTAAGTCGATGCTCTGCAATCTCGCGTGTATCCTGCGGGCATTGGAACGATCGGCCGTAGTCGCCAAGTGTTCGCTGTTGGAGGGAATTCGCGTGTGTGTGCTGTGGGGTGTCTGAGATAGAAAGCTTCGGGCCGAGAATGTGGAGTTGTAAAGCTTGTTGAGGTATGTTTTGGAGGGGGAGGGAATTGTTTGTCCTGCGTGTTGTGATGGTGAATACAAATGAACGGAACAAGGTTTAGTGTTACCATTGAGAGGAATGTAGATGCAATATGCTGTTATCGATTTGTATACCCGCTGAATACTTCCTTTGCATTATAAGCGAGGGTTTCTTATTTCTGGCTTTACGAACACAAAAGTAATTTGAAACTCTTCACATAAATAATTTTGTAGCATATTTTGTTTCAATGGAAAATAGTTTATTCGTTGATAATTTCGGATAAAATAAATGTAATCATCATTACAAAATAGTTATCGTTGTTTCAATAACCAAAAGATCTTGTGACAATTTAGACCACAAATTTTATCTGGTCAATTTCTTGTAATATATCTACTTATTTGTAGTAGTACAATACAGTGTAGAATAGAATAGAGAAAATCATCTAATATTGCAGCAAAAACGGAGATTCTTCATCAGAAACTCATTTTGTCAGATCCTGATATGAAAAAAGGTATAAATCTTGCTCCTAAATGTAAATAACTTCATCTAACATGCTTCGTCATAATCAAAACATCTGGGTCTGAAAAATTGTTTTATGGCAAAACATGCCTGCTCGTTTATCCATCCATCTTTGTTCTAAGGATGTTCTCGTTTCCTTATTCGATCTGATAGAACACAAGGGCCTGGAAATGTGTAACATGTATTTCTATTTTCAGGGATATTTAACATCAAGACTTACCAATTTCAAAATTTTCCCAAAAATGGCGTCAAATTTTGGAATTGATAGTGCAACAATGGGTAGTAGTGGCCTTTGTCAACGGATCTTATTATATTAACGATTGATTTTATTTAACATACCCCGGAAGAGATGGCTCAGGGCATCAACTGCTGTCGCTGCAGTCCCTCTGACCGGGAGTTGGGTTCCAGTCCCGGCGGACACAAGCTTGATAGCTAGGCAGAATTCAGTCGCTGTCAGGAGGATAATTCTACCGGTTCTTGTCCTATCCTCACTCCTTACACACACACACACACACACACACACACACTCTCTCTCTCTCTCTCTCTCTCTCTCTCTCTACCATACACTACACTACCACACATTCCGAGAAACTGGTCGGGAGCTTAGAGATTGTCCCGGCTGGGGCGGTGACCTGCTGAAATAGATACCTGATTGAGGGAAATCCCGCTAGACGACGGCAGGTCGATGCCGGATCTCGCCTCCAGATGCGGAAGACCATCGCCACCTCTCGAGCAGAAACATTGCCCACACTTACGGGATAATGACCCTAGCCGTTGACGTGCCCGGAATACCTAACATTCTATCAAATAATCAATATTTATAATACCCATGGGACATCGTTTATATATTCATCCTACACATACATTATATTTATGTACTTGAATTCACTGAATTCATGAATTCACTTTATAT
>BOPP01000906.1:0-11140 GCA_017312745.1 Gryllus bimaculatus | reverse complement strand
TGGGTGGGCGGGAGTCGGTGAGGGCGGGCGGTCAGTGGGCAGTGGGCGTTTCCCGGGGTCTTGCTGTTGGGCGGGCGACATTCTGCACTCGCGCGCGCCGAGAAATAGGAAGACCGTCACGCGACACTTTGCTTTGCTATTCCGCAGGAAGCGTTTGGGTAACGTACTCACCTTCCCACGAGTGCAGTTGGCCGCCCTTCACGGCCGGCAGCAAATCAAACGGACGAACACGCTTCGAACGGTTCTGGAAAGGAATGCACATCCTTTTATTACTTTTGCGTCTTTCCACGTTTCAAAAATTATGGAGGTAACATTTTGTTATCGAATATTTAAAAAAATTAAAAGTGCATGCAATGATACACTCTTAATATCACTTGTTACTGATGACTTATAAGAACAAATAGTGATCTTATTAAAACAAAATTGGGTATATGTTTATAATATTGATGTTCAATAATGTATGTTCAATGTTTTGATCCTATTTTTGGTGATCTCATATGTCATCACTACGAAGTTTAAAAAATGTCAAGTAATAGTAAAAAACATTTTAAAACGATAATTTAAATCTAGAATGTTAACTAGTACAAATAAATAGTTCGGAACTGGAAGAAGTATTATGGAGCAATAAGCGTAAATAGACTGCGTAACGTCAACCTACAATAATAGTAGCTGAGCTTGAAACTGATATTGAATTTGTGACTGGTCAACATTTTTAAAGATATACAACATTTCTATATATGTGTCATATTTTTGCAGATATATTATATTATATTATGTTTTTAATGAAATTAATATATAGAATAAAAAAAATGAATTATTAATATTTAATAATTATGGAACTGTCATCAACCAGTAGAGAAGAATGATTCTTAATTTTAACCAAATGGAAATCTTAGGAAACTAATTATGAAGTTAGAGAAAGTGGTAACAGTAGTAATGGAACAATTACTGTCCAAAGCGTTTCCTCGGTATAAAAATATTACCTCGAACGGAAGTAATTATCGAAAATCGCAAATGAACTGAAAAGAAACGTCGAATAGAAAATGTTCGACAATTAAAAGTCTGATCGAGAACAAGGTGGCCCGAAGCACAGTAATTACCGAGGAACGCAGCTGCCTGAGACACTAGAAAACGAGTCGGATATTACGCAAGCCCGAGAAGGCTCCCAGTGGCGAGCACAGACCATTCCGCAGGTACAATTATCGCGGAGCATCTTTAGGGAGCCAACAGAGCGAGGGAGCGCGAGCGCCGGCCACAGACACGCCCTCGCCAAGGACCCGCCCACGCAGCCCGCCCCTTCGCTGCCCGCCCTCGCTTACGCCTCCACCCAACTTCGCCAGCCGGGACCCTGCCTCCACCCCTCCTCCACCCCGCCGTGTCCCGTCTCGCCCCCGCTCTCCACCCCCGCACTCGCCCCCGCAAACTCGGCCCCCGCTCTCGCCCCGCTCTCGCCACCGCACTCGCCCCCGCAACTCAGCCCCCGCAACTCGCCCCCGCACTCGCCCCCGCTCTCGCCCCCGCTCTCGCCCCCGCTCTGCGCCCCGCGCTCTCGCCCCCGCTCTCGCCCCCCGCTGTCGCCCAGCGCTCTCGCCCCCAGCTCTCGCCCCCGCTCTCGCCCTCGCACATTCGCCCCCGCTCGTCGCCCCCGCTCTCGCCCCCGCTCTCGCACCGCTCTCAGCCCCCGCTCTCGCCCTCGCTCTTCGCCTCCGCTCTCGCCCCCGCTCTGCGCCCCCTCTCGCCCCCCGCTCTCGCCCTCGCTCTCGCCTCCGCTCTCGCCCCGCTCTCGCCCCCGCTCTCGGCCCCCGCTCTCGCCCGCCGGCTCTCAGCCCCCGCTCTCGCCCCCGCTCTCGGCCCCGCTCTCGCCCCCCGCTTCTCGCCCGCCGCTGCTCGCCCACGGCCTCTCGCCCCCAATGCGGCCGCCCGTCTTCCCGGCCCTTTAAAAACTGTAATTCCCGCTCCCTTCGCTTAACCACCCACTTTCCTCTCACACACCACTCGACTACCGTGGCCTTGAGGCCCCAGCCCTCTCGCCATTTTCCTC
This sequence comes from Gryllus bimaculatus, assembly GCA_017312745.1. Taxonomy (NCBI): domain Eukaryota; kingdom Metazoa; phylum Arthropoda; class Insecta; order Orthoptera; family Gryllidae; genus Gryllus; species Gryllus bimaculatus. The sequence continues at coordinate 9,099 of BOPP01000906.1, read as the reverse complement.
CACCCCCGTTCCGCCCCAGCGTCTCGTTCCCGTATCCCACTCTCGCCTTACCCCGCTGCCTCCACTTCTCACCCTCTCCCTCGCCCATACCCTTACGCCACCGGCCCCAACCCTTGCCACCGTCCTGTCCTCGGCCACCGCCCCGTTCTTTCTCCACCATCCCCCTCCCTCTCCACCTCCCCGCCCCCGCGTTCCCGACCACAGCCCTCGCACCAACTCTCGCGCCCGATATTGGCGATTGCTCCCACCCCTGCCCCCGCCCATTGCCCCATCCTCGTCTTCCGCTCAAACCCCAGCTGCTCACCATTCATCTCCGCCACCGTCCGGCCCCGCCCCGGCCCGTGCCTCACCGTCCCGCCCTCACTCCAACCCTCGCCCTGGCGACGGCGGGCGCGAGGGTTAGCGATGGCACGCACAGCTGCGGCAATCGGGCGGGGCGGGCTGCGATTAAACGTTCAGGGAATATCGCCCCCAATAACGCGCCGCGGGGCGCCCCACGCTCCGCCGCTCCTTTGCAGCCCGCGGCGGCGGAGGGGCCCCGGGCGGGCGCGGGCGCGGCGCGGCCAACGGTTGGGAGATAAATAGAGAGGTAGTTGCAACGCGCAAACGTGAGCGGCTCTGGAACCATGAGATAAGCAGACCTACCACGGTTTATGATCACTTTCGGAACCACTGAGATGCAGGAACGAAGAGTTTTTGAAGGAGAGGATGACGAAATGGATTCCAGGAGTTAGTTGAGAGGCGTAGTGATAGATTACCCACAATATGACCCAGTGAGAGAAAGAGATGAGAGAAAGAGATGGGTGAGAGGCGGAGTGTTATAACCCAACATATCCCAGGCGTATTAGGTGTGCACGACACTTGTATTCCGAAAAATAAAGCCTAACATTCGGAGGCGCCATTTAGGAAAAGGAGGAAATTAAAACCCTAGTAGATCTTTTTAGAAAATGAGAATATACAGCGAAGTACAATGGCATGTTCTTGGAAACCTTTATGTAAAATACGGAGTTGAGGTTTCGGTTTTCAATTGTTGGTCGAATTCCTGCGCTACTTATTTTATCATGTATCATACAGCTGATGTTATGTGGTTAGGTCTGAGACAATCACATGATTTGGTAAAAAATTTGGTAAATTCCTGATTCTTGATCTTTTGAAGTTAAAGTTGAAAAGAACTTTCACATTCATTGAAAAATCATAAGTGCAAAATTGAAGATATGGGGATAGTATGGAAAGAATACTTAAGAAGAAAGCATGCATGAGGAAGGTAACGATCGATATTTATTGAAGAGCATAGGAGTAGAAAACGATCATTACGATGCTACGGAAGTAGAGAATAATGTTATCGAATTATTCTGTTAAAAGCAATAAAACAATAGCAAGTACAAAAAGAGAAAAGAGAGAGACTGAGAAAGACATTCACAAAGAGACTAACGGTTAGTAGGACAGAAGAAGAATACTTGCTAAAATATTTACTTCACATGGGAGTTTTCGATCATAGAGATAGGAACATAAGAAGAGGTAAGAAAAAAATGGAGAATGAAATGGAGTTAAAGTAGGATGGGCAGCCGAGAGATTAAGAAGTATATCCAGACCCAAGCAACGTAGAGCAGAAGAACGAGAGATATATTATGTAACCCATTAATGCCCTTGCACGACAGGACAGTGACATTCATATAGATGTCACGAGATGGAGGTAAATAGTGCCGAGGCGATATCTGATCTAAGACTAAGAAGAAACAACATTCACGGTGATAGAACATTATATATGCTCGTTTTGGAGTGTGGAGATGTAAGAAAGAAAGATTAGTGGGAAGATGTACGGAGCGAGGTGAATGGTAAGCTATGTTCATTCATAATCACTAAGCAGAACATGACTCCAGGAAGAAGAAGGTTTCAACAGTTGTCTATCTACTCTCCAAAGTTATTGTCTACCATGCACAGAGCTATCTGAAAATGTTGGATATTCTCTGAGACACAAGAGAATTGATCAAATGTGTTAAATATATTTGCTAAGTGAAGTCGTTAAACTCTTCACTTTATCTAATAATATAAACTCCCGACATCTACTAGTTTTGATTACCCAGACGTAGGTTTCATGAGCTCTTACTGAGACCCATTCTTGTTAGCTAAGGAATCGCTATTCGTGCTCTCATAAGTTTTACAATATCACATTTCCTGAGGTTAATTTTGTTAATAGTCAACCAAAAATTTCTACCTTTTCTTCTTATATAGAGTCATTAAATTTCCGACATATAATTTTTCCCTCACTGTCCCTCTTTCAAGTACTCTTCTCAATACCCCGTTATTCATATCGTCTTCATCCACTCTTCTCATCCTATTTGTACTTCTCCGGCACGTTTTCTCCCTTTACCCATTCAAAACCATATTCTTTTTTTATGCGACCCCTCCTACCTGAAAAGGTCGTGCTGTGCAGTGGACGCCCAGACCACCTTATTGTACTTCGTTTCTCACCCCGAATACGGATCACATAGAGATTCTACATTCATAAGAGATTGTTGCAGGATTTACTTTCAAAGATTGGTGGGGTGTAATTTTCCGGAGGATTAACAATACTGGATCCTAATCTCTAATTTCATCTGATCTGGTCGTGCTGGCCCAATTACGGCCGCATCGTCATTTGGTGATACTGCCTCGCTCTTATCCTTACTCATATATATAGCGATTTGTTCTTTACACAATTGTATACCAATTATCTTCCATCACCTGACTTCTTCTCGCGTGAGTGCGCGAGAGCGAGATGAAAGGAAGACTGTTATCGCTCAGATGACTCCATTCGCTGCTACATGTCCTTATGAACCAAGCTGAGTTTACTTTCCTCTTTCATTCTTCTTCAACTGAGTCTATCGAGTTCTGCGTTTTTCTAGTACTCTCGAATGTATTCAGCCCAATAAAAACTGTCATTTCCTAATTCTTTCACCTATTATACTATGATCATATTGCCTAATACTGCACAACTACTTCGCGTGAAGTTTTAGACAACTATTAACACATTTTGTCATTATGTCTTCTGTCGGATCTTCCTCCTTTTCCTCTTTGTTCTGGAGGAGATTGGCGTGCGGAAAACACAAAATATAATTTCTTGGTTCACCAAAGTCGCAGGATACCTGCTTTAATCACTTGTTTCCGAAAACTGAGTAGGATACTCATTCTTGAGCCATTTTAATTCTTCGTTTTCTCTGCGTAGATAGGATATTGTTGAATAACCCAGATAACTGCATTGTATAAGCTAAGTGCCGTCGGTCCTAACAAAGTATTGTAGTCTCGTCCTCTGGGCTGAGATTAATTATGGAAAGGTCCCCGGGTTGCACAGGATAATCACTGCTCTCTTACTAAAAAACACCTATTATTGTGTTCCTATTGTATTGCATCTAAAGAAAATTTGATGTCCTCGATTGTTTGATATTGAAAATCTGATTAATTGTGATACCCATCTCACAGTATGTCAAGTCAACGTCAAGGTGGGTGATGGTTGGTGGAGGCGTGCCGGTTAATCAGAGCCCCAGAGGCACGTGGTATGAGCTGTAATATTAAATTTTTTCTAGTGATTCTAGAAGGACGATTCGCCCCATTTTCTAAAAAATCTTCTAGGATCTAAATTTCTGTACCTAAAGTACATGTTAATCTTATATAATCATATAACATATAGATATCTGATATGTACGGACTGAATGCGAAGCGAACAATCGATTTCCAATTCAAAAACTATGTGAGGAAGTAGTTTTATTATGTCAGTGTATAGGTATATATTATCTATACTGAGTAAAGCTGGCATATGCTTCTAATAATTTCCTCACCAAATTTATTATATGCTTTTTCCACTACCTATGAACCCAAGTTATACATATCTGTTTTACAAGCAGTGGTAGGTGACAACAGCAATCTCGTGCCCGCAATTTTGTTCACTTCTCTGTGATATATAAGGAAAATGAGTCGACTTATGCGATAACCACATCTCAGTGTAATTCGCAAATAAATTTTCTCTTTTTGCGCTTTCGGGCGCATTTACCCTAACCCATCTCAGGCCATTCGTGGCGATAGTTTTGATAGTATATACTTCTCTCCCTGGCGGCGGGGTTGCGGTGTTCGATTACATGAGTTATACATGTTGAATATTGAAATACTCTTGCTCCCCTACTCAGATACGGACTCTAACAACATTTGGTCTTATTCGCGAGACAAGAACATTTAGTCTATTAGAACTACAATTAATATGTTTGGTGATGCAGAGGTCATGGACGAAAGTTTTCACCCACTCTCCCCCTACCTTCATTACACATTACTCTCACTCACACTTAAGAGATGCGAACCATTTCTGACACCATTACTCCTCTGTGTATCGGGACGCCGGACTGCAGACACGCCTCAGGGCGTCACTATCTCTCATCCGGGTGGAGACAGTAACTACAGATGGATGAGTATTAATCCAGCATCTGTGCCTGGGCTAGCAGATCTCCTCTCATGATGGCTTTTTACTCAGTAGGTTTCCTGACAACACTTCCACATACTTCTTACTGTGGCGGCTCTCGCACTTCGTTCTCATCATCTATGTCAACACAGACAGTTGATTCAGAATCTTCTGGCGAATATTTGGCTTTGTGGTACATGGTTACCTATCCGTGTCAGATAACTCATCCGAATTATTATAATTTTCATCTAATCAGTCTCTCTTAAGGCAGGGCCTACAATTGGGCAAAGACTTCAGAAATACCTAACTCAACTCATTAAATCCTTATCGTAGTAGTTGTCGTACCCCTGTCGCGGCAAGTTGTAGTTTCGGGTGTCATGCACCCCTCGAAAGCCATTCCAGGTTCAGACAGAGCGTTGTTTATTAACAACAAGGTCGTGATGGTCGCCCGAGTTGAGACAACTCAGATGGGGCCAAGCAGGTGATTGACAGTAGTTCCGACTCGCAGCTCTCGTCCTTTCCGAGAGCAGAAACACCCTTACGTTAACCTCCAATCATAGACCGGTTGCGGCATTCACAAAATTTTAAATGCTCTGAGCACAAGAGTAGAGTCGGAACATCTAGGAAACTGAGAAGTACGATATGACAGTACAAGGGAAGCGATATGAACCTGTGGACGTTAAAAAACACAACACAAACAAGCTTCCCGCTCCAGCACAATAGATAGCATGTCTTAATGTCTAACAATATAGGGTTTTAAGTTAAAACCTCCAGGTATCAGCAATAGGCGAAATGTAATCCTTTAAGTAGGATATAGTAGTTCAACCAATCTAATTTCGAAAATTTTGGTCGTCATATGTGTTATATCGAAAATCAACTATCTCGGGAATAAATCACTCAAAAAATTAGGCCCTGAACCGTCAAAGAATCATTTCTGAAAATAGAATTATATCATTATCTCTCGATTGCCCACGTGATGCGTTGATCTAGGTCAAGGTTCTCATCGACCACTCGCCGGCGTCTCCAGCCACACAGTGCTTACCGAGCGGCGCGACGGCCCCCTAGTAACATCTTCAAGCCTCGCAGGTTAACCCCCCCTCCCAAAAACGTGTATCCTCCCGATTCGCGGGATATTTGAATTTCGGCCGGGTATATAGACTAAGGAGATTTAGAGATGTAGTGGAAGGCGTGTGTCTGACCAATCACACCGTGTGGAAGCAACTCTTTCCTTAGGAACGGCTTCAGCATTGTCCCGCTTGCAGGTAGTATAAATGTTATGTAACGAAGAACAATTTTATTCGCTCACCCGTGGTCTTCTTACGCGACGCCGCCCTTTGTGCGCCGCTGAGAGAACATCTCGTCATAGGTGGTAATAATTTCTTGACTCTACCCCTTTGTTGCAGAAAGGCGCACTCAAGCTAAAACATGTTGGGTTGCATTTTTAATAAGCGGGACGCAGTTTTGTTGAGAAAAATACTGCTTCCACCCATAAACTTGACAATCTCGTAGGCGCATGAGTATCACTATGCGACATTGTGTCTGGTTACTTGTTGGATGTGTCCTGCCCATAAACTTTTATAGAAACCCTCGTGATATCAATAGTGGGACGAACATGTGGTGAGCGTGGTAATATCTCACGACCCCCGCGTGATTCTCCGCGGGCGGTCAACCGCTTAAGGGTTCAATTAGTTGCCGTGTCCTGCATAAAACGTATATATGATGTAGAGACCACCTTCGGTTTTTTTTCCTAACCCTCAGGACGCAACGGAGGCCCTGAGCCCTCACGAGGACCCTCTTCCCTTTTCCTCTCGCGCTGAGCTAGTGGGGTCGCCGGGCCCTCGTAATTGCTTATATTTCTTCGGCTTTTTTCTCATGGAAAATTTCCCCGGCTACGCATGAGCTCCTGTGACATTCTACCTTTACAATATGTACAATAGCTTTTTTTTTATTTCAAACCCAGTTAAAGTTCATTCTCTCACTTTACCCAATTTTTATTACTGGCGGCCACACATATATATCACGCCTTTTGCAGACAAGTATATGCAAAAAAATAATGTAACCATGTTGGATGTTTTTCCAAGTCCCCTTTTTCACTTATTGTATAGATAAACTATCTCACCTATTGCTAAAGGTAAGGTACGGAAATAATTACCTCGAACATAGCGAGTCTGTATGAACGCCGTTTGTTTGAGATAGCTGATTATTTTCATTAGCGCACTATCCATTAGATTCCAGTTGGGAAGTTCGGATAGACTTCTGTTATACTTTTTAATATACCACTACTGGAATATAATTTTTTACTTTTAGGACGATTTTTGCTATCGCCATTTTCTTCGACCGTACGGCCCTGCAATATATTATCCTAATGGAACTTAATTAATTTACTAGTTTTATTATCCGTCTTAATCTCAGTCGTTTCATAGCTTAATCTTCCATTCTACATTCAGTCTTCTCATCTCTTCTTTTGTTAAAGATTTAAATTTCCGCCGGGAAACTCTTACCATGTATATTTTTCTATGAATCGTCACACGCGAATTAACAACAAAATATTTTTACATCACGCCCCTAGCAAGAAGCTGACGGGCAGTTATCCGTATCCCATCAAACGCACTAGCGCAACATGGACTTCCTTTCGGGGCTATCGCGTGCACATGGCGGGTTCTATTTCCACAAAGTGTTCGTTTCACACCTAGCGAACTCCTGTCTCACGATTATCAGTTCACTTGTTTGATCTGTATCATGGATCTCACTTTAACTGCTGCGACTCGTTCGCTCTTGCTGAATCAATTAGCGCCACACAACCAAAATACACTCTTTAGGATTTGCAACGGTTTCGTTTCAGAGCTCGTGAAAGGGAGCGCACGGCTGAGAGGTCGGCAGGGTGTGCTGCTTGTCTCAAAAAAAGTTAGAGCAATCACACGAACTGTCTCATGTTATTTAATGCTATTCCACGCTCTGTGCCATGTTTTCGAACAGAAAAAATTAATGGTGTCCAAAATGGTTATTTAATTCCATATAATATTTGCATTTTCTGAGGAGGCCCTATAGCTGCGAATTCTGGTTTCCTGGCCCTCCGACAGCGCCCTCCATTCCTCACGGATTCTGGCCACTCCTCTTTTGTTGCACAGTTCCTTGCCGTGATCTCTCACTTATTATACGGCCCCGGCGCGCCCATTAATGCTGCGTTTGACTTCCCGTCGAACGTCCGCCACAGCACACTGGACCGCGCCCCCCTCCGGCTCCAGACCCCCCGGCTCATCCGTCTCTACGGCTTCCGCTCGCAACTGATCCTCGGCCAGACTTCAAGCTCGAGGGCCAAGCCTATAGGAGTTCCAATAGAGGTGTGGGAGGCGGACTACGGCCAAGAAACAATGTGTGAACCTTGAAAACAGTGACATGAAAAAACGACGTCAACCAACACATTGCGCTTCGCTCTCATCGCATAGCTGAGTCCGGTCGGGCTGGCCACGCTCCCGTCCCACGTCGGCACGATTGAACGAGAAGACTGTTGGAAACCAGGCAGGGAACTGAGACAGAAAAACTACACGCGCGCGCAGGTGTAAGTCAACAGCACCCTCTATCGATTCGCAGCGTTTACCTGTTTCTGAACGCAGTCGCCCTTTTGTTCTCATAAAGCGCTCTGGTTTCGCCACTCACTACTGAAATTGTTTCCACACCAGATACCCACGGTTGGTGTACTCTGGTGCGTCTATCGTAGCGCTCCAACGCGCTCTGACTGACTTTGGTTCCCGACGTACTCGCCAACTGGCAATCAGTCTAATTAAGACTCTAATGGGCCGCCTGCTGTCATCTCAACCGCAGCAGGTCGGCGGCACAAACGCTCCGCTCCCCGAACACACACACTCCCCGGCTCGAACGCTTCGCAGCCGCGAAGCGGTATTTTCGCGAACCCGCTCGGCGCAATGCCGCGCCGAACGAGCCGAACGCTATGGGCCGTCACTCCCTCTGACGCGAACTTCGCGCTCCAGGGGAGCGACGCATGCCTCGCACACCTTTATCGCATGATCCAAGTCCACACCGCCTGTGTTGCCCGCTGGTCATCCGTCCGGCAGCGGTGGGCTACGAACCGATAAGCACAAGTCCCAAAACAACCGCTGCCCTACGTCACCCCTCCGGCAGGTCAACACTCTATCACGAGCCTACACCCGACTCGACCGACTCCAACAATCACTTGGCTCCTGCACATACATAAGTGACAGCTCCTCGCGCATACCGCTTTCATAAGCGTGACATTACATATCGTTTTTTGCACCAACTTGTAGCCTCGACCCCCATCAGACCCATTACATTAGAATACATACATAAATAAATACATCAATAAAACAACTGCGTTAGATTACACCTTATATCCACTTTCTGACGTACATAAATCACAATAAAGTCGTGGGTCTTCGCCCTTCGGTCCGCTGACTCAAGGAGCCCCGCCCGAAACCAGTGACAACTCTCGCCCGGGCGACCCAGTCTTCCAACATTCTATGGTCGCTCTTCACTCGGCTAATAACGCATGATTGCCAAAAACTAAACTATATCGCCTCTCGACAGCTCGTCTACCCACACCGCGTCGCCCCGGGCGCATGCATTCCATTTATATTCGCCTGCCCATCTGACACACCTCAAATGACGCATCACATCTCTACTTGTGGTGGTTTTTG
>BOPP01000905.1:0-10575 GCA_017312745.1 Gryllus bimaculatus | reverse complement strand
CGAGAGAAAATCGCAGGAGAAAATCGATAGACGAGAAAGAGAGAAGAGAAACATAGAGAAAGAAGAGAAAGAGTGAGAGAGATAGAGTGACGGAGAGTAAAGGATGAAAAAGAGAGAAAGAAGTGAGATGTAGAAAGGATGACAGTATGCAGAGATAAGGAGCAAGATAAGAGTGAAGGACGAGAGAAGACAGAATAGGAGCAGACGACAGCCTAAGCAGGAAAAAGTATAGAGAGTGAGAGAGAAAAGTGAGAAGAGAACAAAGCAGTGTATGAGAGTAAAGAGTTCGAGAGTAGGGATCAAGCAGGGGACGTCCATCAAAATCGGGGGAAGAGAGTGATAGAAAGAATGAGACGAGAAAAAAGCGAGTGAAAGAAGTAATTAGGATTAAAATGAAGAAAAGAAAATATGCGTGGAAGAGAGAGCGCTTAACCCACCAGAAGAGATTCACACTAAACGTAACCAGTATTTATTATGTATTGATAATACTCCTACATCACTATAATAAATGGGAGAAAAAGGTATAGATGTTTCCAGATTACTGGACTCATGTGTTCCATAGATATTGACACTATTTCATTAAAAATTCAGATTTAGTGTGATGTGTTGTTGGATTAGCCCTTATAAAATCGATCTCTTACCTGATCACCGATATTTATCCTTGCTACTGTCATACAGTATGATTTTTCGTGTGAAGCTAGATTATATGTTCTTTATTATTACAGGTAAGCTCTATTTGAGGACTATATAAAATACTGAAGCAGACATGTCTACCCTAGTTACAAAATGTGATCGTATAAATGATAGTGGAGATTTTTTTGTCTCTAAGTATGCACATGTGTGGAACGCACGATGCAATAATATCCAAGTGATATAGTCATTTAATATACGCACCAGCTGTCTAATAGCTAGTGAAATCTTCTGTCGTGACGAGCAACAATAACTGATGCCGGTTTAGGTCTGTAGCCCGCGTTGTGCTACAGGCATGCCAAATTTGCTCAGCAATTGTCACTCGATTTGACATTCTCTCAGACGGATAGTGTGCATGTAAAGACTGTCGAAGCACGGCTATCATGTTTTACTGCATGCAGTAGATATTAATGAAACTAGGAATTAACAGAACCACGTGAACAAGGTGAGAATCTGTAACTAGTTAATAACAAGCCTGTGCCTATGTTCTTAAACAAGTAAGCCCAAGACAATCAAACTCTCATTTTGCAATGATTAACTAGACCTCATTGCATACATTAGTATATAGAAGAAATGCGTCTACTCGACTTATGAGATGATGGCTTTTGTGATGCCTTCCGGACTGTTGCTGTAACAGCTTAGCCAGCTGCGACGAAGTCTAGAGTTTAGTGGAGAGTCACACTGCAGCTGCCAGCTAAGCACTAATTACATCTGCATACGTGGTCTCTACAGTATGGGTTAGACAATTCAATTCGGACGAATACTCGACTGCACTACACTATCGTAAAAACAGAACTGAAATAACGCTACATTTTATACCCATTTGATATTCTTTATCAGCTCCTTCTTTTGCGCACCCGCACACTAAATAGTAGAGTAATTAAACCGTTCCTTTTCCGCATGGAACTGAACATCTGCAAAAACAATTAGTGAACGTGGTGGGTAGTTGGTTCCGCGATGAGTTTTTCCTCTTTGCTATTTCATGAATCAGGACCAGTCTGAGATTTGTAAGAACTAGCAGAGCCCGTTTGATATGTATACATAGAGCAATGTGAGTGCTAGAGGAGTTTCTAACTGTTAGCACATATTTAGAGAAGAAAACTAATATACCGCTTTCATCAAGTTGTGTACTGCCTAGAATTTCATGTTGTGTTTATATAAGCGCGCTCTCTCGTGATCTTAAGACTTTGATAATATATTATTTTCGACAATTCGAACAGGCATATCATCGTTATCAGATCCATGTTTTCTCCTGCTGGTTCCCGTGGAACCATCCAGTAGATCGGCGGTATGCATTCTCGAGGTATTTTATCACATGCTGCTAAGATGCATGATTACCAGCTGATCCGGGAATGTAAATTTACTTCGTCTATCTTTGGAGAGTCCCCTACAAGCAGCTTACCATACTCTTATGGATTTCGACAAATTGAGTTGCGCATCTAATAAGCTTAGTGTCCTATGATGATCTATTTGAGATTTATAGGTAACTTTATCTTAATTCTATTGCGTATTTCTCGTGCACTATTATCTCTATATTCTATCTATGAAAAATATAAAATAGTTGTACTTATAATCCACCATGATATGTAATATCTTAAATGGTTGGAAGATCTAATGAAGACTACAAATTTCTATTGCATTTTGATGATAAGCGTGTGCTGAGATTTAATCATGCAGTATCGCGTGGTATTCTGCTATATTCCAAGAAATACTCGATATTTATGTGAGGTAGATATCATGTTAGAATTTAAAGACTTCGCAAATAGTAAATATACCTATAAGCTCGGAATATTGTATAGTTTTATCATCTGTGGAATTTAATTGTTAATAACCTGATCAATAATATGTAAAATATGTCCATTTGGTATATTATAGGTCGTGTCACGATATCATATGATAGCGAAGATAGTGGTGACCCTACACAATCGAATAACACTTGACAATATAAGTAAAATTGAGCGACTACATAATTAAAGTGTACGCTCAGATACTATATACTATTCGTAATTTGATGAGTTGGCAAGAACAATACCGTGTTAATCCTCCGATTGTAAAGAAAACTACGAAGCCTAAATGATCATAATAGGTGAAGGATATAAGATAATGTGAGGATCCATGAAGGGTAAGCAATCATCTGAAAAATTTTTAATTCCTCGTTGGTGAACTGCTGATAATTATAGTTGCTGAAGTGAAATATGCTCGGTATTACATCTAATTCCAGAAAACAGTAAATATATGATGTGCTCATCATACAAATCCTAATAAAGCCAATGGCTAATATTGCATAAATTATACCTAGTTATCTCAAATGGCTTCTCTTTTTTGCCTCTTTTTTGGCAAATTATGTGAGAAATTATAACGCAAAGTCCTGGTAATAATAAGAAACTAATAAACCCAGGGCGTCGAAAAATCAAATATAAATGTTGATATAAGTTGGGGTTCTCCTCCTCCTGCGGGATAAAAAATGATGTATTTAGGTTTTTCGGTCTGTTAATAATATGGTCATAGCATCCAGCTAAAACCGGTATATGAATAATAATAATAAAAGGGCTTGTATATTCAACTGCTTCACAAAAATAAGGTGTTTGATAGCTAATGATACTCTCTAGTGGCTCGTCTATTTAATTTATAGTCAGTATATAGAAATTAATCAGCTTCCTAGAATTGAGGAAATTCCTGCTAAATGTAATGAGAAGATATATGCTAAATGTCCAATCGCGATGCTCTGCGTGAGCAATTCCTGTTGATAGAGGTGGCCAAACGTTCATTCCTGTTCTACAACCATTTTCGACGTATTCTTCTGGTTAATAAAAGGGTTAGTGGATGGGGTAAGAGTCTAGAAGAATCTTATATATTTATCGTAATATCAGATGAAATGCTTATATCAGTCATGGTAGGCATTTCCTTAAAATAAATATATAAAGAAATAATATAAAACAAAAATAATTATTACCACAACTATACCCTACACACAATTATAAAAATCATGGAGATGTCTCATATATTGTAAAAATTGACTTTGGATTCATAATATCTTAACTTAAGAGAAAACTTTACTATTGATACCTCCGTTTAAAGCAGTCTCATTCTCACAATACATTTGTTAGCAGGTCATATATGCTCAGCTTTAATAACGTAGTCTATTATTAGTCTGAAACTTTACTTGTTTATTCAAGATAGAGCTCGTTAGGAAGCGCAGCATTTAATAGGAGACATGGATGCTAGTGATGTCGTCTTCTCTTAGTTTTTCTTGAAACCTGGCACGAGACAAGTTCGGAAGAGCTCGAATGCCTTGTCGAGCAGGCAGGATGCTTCATACACAAATGAACATAATCTACAGGATGACCGACCGAGTTTGTTGGATTGTTGAGCTACGGTAGGTCCTTCTCTGATTGCCTAAAAGAGTAATATTCTTGTGTTAAAATCAACAGACTTATGAAGTAATACAGGTTTAAGACCTGACAAAATGGTATTCTCGATTGCTGAATGTATATTCAGTATAATCGGGATCTCGATAAACAGCAATACAGTGATGATCTTAGTCATCGCGCGAGCTCTATACTTCTTTTAGAACACCGTACAAAACTCGACTTGATCGCCTGCATCATACGGCGGCGAGCACTTAATCGCATCTCAATATTGAATTGATATTCCACGAACAACACGGAGGTAGTTTGCGTGCCTCTCACACTACTTTCATTTGAGAGCTTAGATCGCTTGAGGAGAGAAGAGCGGAGAGAGCCGGTGTTTCACTCTCAGTTGAGCCAAGATATAATACATGCGCTTACGAGAGGCCCTGTCGCTGTATGCGTAACCGCGGAGCTTGTCTACCTCACGATTAAACCGGCTGATGAAGTGAGAACTGCCTAAACCCAATTCGGAAATGGCCTTTTGCAACCGCCAAGGCAGGAACCGCCTTTCGCGTAGGCTGCGACGCAGTCCACAAATGATCGCACTACGTCTGGAGAGTGATTATGGCATCGCAAAGCGAGGCTCACTGTGGAATATGCATGGCTGTTATCATGTGTGGTGTTACGTACCGAACACTAACAGAGATAAGTTAGACAGTTAAAAGGCCTAAGATGTTAGTGACAACACGAGCGGCGACGACGTCCTGAAACACAATATACTTGTCAGCACTGCACACACCATGTATCGACTTGACACCAGTGGCGTCTCTTAACATAGGAATGCAGAGTCACTGAGTAAATTCGATCATCTGAAGGCTCATACGAATTGTCTCACCATTTAAACACCTTTTTTCTTAAAGTTCGCGAAGAGAGAATACCGAACAGTTTTGAAAGTTTACAAGTCTACAATGTATCTGTGGATGTCTTTCCAGAGCTTCCATTTCTTGAGAGAGAGAGGAGCTGATGGACGAGGAGATTAGTACCAGATTGTCTTGATAAGGGGTGCCTTACCTCATATTCACGCGGTAACAGCGTGTCAATATACAATACACATAAATTCTCGATGTGTTCAAGGTGCTGATTGCTGGGTGTCGAACACAACCTGAAAACAGCAAACAAAAAAAACAGCAGTTAACCAGTGAGAGCGATGTACTTGCGATTGTAACAACACAACTGAGGAAGCGATGGGGCCCAGACCTCAGTCCGCGTTGAGTATTCCGCGCGCAGTAGCGGATCCGTGCGTGTCCAGGAGCATAGGCGAGGTGAAGAATATAGAACATGCGCAGTTTGACGACTGTCGCTTTCACGTATCGACTTTTTTTGCTCGTACGCGTGGTTGTGGAAATTGAAAGCTCAGAGTTTAATCTCAAAACAAGTGCCACTGTCAACCTAATGAGATTGCAACGGCCTTTAGGAGAACCCAAGAGCACATTCTCTGTGATCGAGAATGACCTGAAGGGAGATATCAGTCTTCCTGCGATAGAGCAGCGAGTGAATGCATTGTTACAGTGGCTGTGTACGTGTCGTAAGTACGTCGGTAGCACAGCTCAAGCGATGAACACATCGAGTTCATTAATCACATGTCGCTTCTCAGTTCTATTCTTCATTATCCGCCCTATCAGAACGAGAAGTATTGATTTTGCGTCGAGCCTATACATCTGATGTTCAGTAACTAAGAATTAAAAGTGACTATACCCATCGTAATTTTGGAATTGAGACCCATGGTTCTAGATTGGTTTTTACTCACACTGTATGGTTCTGATACACGGGAATCCCTCTCAATTCAACCGATTTTTACTGTCTTGCTATTTACACCAGAATCTGAATTGAGCGTCATACGGAGTGACCGCCCTCCGCTAGATAGGAGGTCGTTACGGGTGCAGTCATGTTGTAACGTCAACGTTCTTGCAGATTATCTTTATGGGCCCTTCGCTGCATCTTATCCGCTCAGTTCCCCAAATATATCTAGGGATACGTGTCATCATTTGTCATCGCGCTCTTTCCTTGTGTGTAAAGCTATTGCTCAAGAGTCCTGTGGTATGTAACGACGCATTCGTCATGTGTGTTGCGGTTCGTTAAAAAGTATACTCTATACTCGCCTCGTAATAACTTGTCTATCTGGCGGGTTGTTACTCACGGGTTACAGAGCTGTGAGTTCTTGAAGGCTATAATTGTCAGTCGCCGTGCGCGTGTGGAAGATGTCTAGCGTGCGACTGTGTTTAGTCGCAGACATGGTGCAGTACACACCTCAACAGGCTCTATAGTCGGATGTAATATATACAAATATCACTACTCATAAAATCACATCTGCAAATCTCAAGCAGCCAGATTATAGGAACGTGTACTGTGCAGACGTCTAGTGCGATCCTGAGTCTCAGAACGAGTGGTTATTTAGAGCCGACTGAAGCCGGCGAGGCAGAAAGCGAGTCGTATGCTGCATATTACAGGTAAGCCGTGATGAACTGAGCGCATGAATGATCGCATGGGACGTGGGAGCGCGTCGTCAGTGAGGTACGAGGCGCCGCTCACGGATTGCCATTGTAGTTTTTATAATAAAATGTCATTCTCGGACAGTAGGCACAGAAGACAGAACTATAAGAAGGTGGAATGCTCAGTGAGAAGACTAGGTTACTACATGATGCAGATACGTCACTGAGAGACGAAATGGCACTCGGAGAGAGAGAGAGATTGCGGAGTTGGATGTACCCAGTGCGAGAAGTTCACATTTTTCGTAATATATGTAAAATTCTATACATCTCTATAGACGAGAAAGAGAATTACCAATAAGACTACTTGCTATCGACATGAGCAGGAGAGTAATAAGAACTAAATGAAGAGTCGGTAGAGAGGAAGTGTAATGTGAAGACACAATCACAACTGAAAAGATATAGTGAGTACAAGTGAAGAAGGAGATGAATGTTTTAATATAGAAGTAGAAACACTGAAAATTAGCATACTGAGATGCAGATATGCAATAAAAGGTCAGTTTACGTCTTAACTTCTGTAAATAAGGCGAGTTAGTTGAAACTTTTTTTAGGAAATGTTGAACCGTGAAAGGCGAGAACAATGAAAGAAACTGTCTTGAATAAGTGTAAGAACCGTTCCATGATAATAAAACTTAACATCGTTTCTCTCAACAAACGGCATACATCATATCGAGCGACCAACACGCCTGGGCGACAGTACAGATCTTCTGGTTCTCCAACGGTAATATCAATTAGTATATCTTTACCTCCTCCAGAAGCAACCCACGCCCTAGACTCTCAAGACCCATGCCGTATGACCATCAGGGGGTTGACTAATTTGTGTAGTCCCGCGATACCGGACGCGTCAACTGATAAGGTCAGTAATCCCGTAACGTGTATGCTGCATTTTCTTGCTTGGTTAGGTTGTGGTAGTATTCGTTTCCGCGCTGTATTGGTGAGATCCAGTGGCCCGGATCCTAGCGGTCCAGTCTTGGTAGGGTTTCGCCTCCTCACCAGGTCCACCCCGGATCCAATCGCCAGCGCATCGTCCAGCGGGACAAACTTAAGCTCCCGACCGGTCTCCCCGTATAGTGTGGTAGTAAAGGTAAGTCCATGCATGTAAGCTTGGTAGGGGTGAGCTAGGTCAAGGAGGGGGTGACGGGTAGGAAAGATTTTGCACGTGCGGTCTGTGGTGCGTTTGTTAGAGTAACAAGCTCCGGCATTCGCCCTGGAGTTGATCAGAGAAGAACCACGTAAAACTACCAATGCAGGGAGGCCCGCTAGAATTGGTTCTCCCAAACAGCGCGACGGGACTCGGACGTAGCTAACCAAGCTAGTACTCCGAATATGTTCGCACCCCTCCCTGGAGGAGCCGTAACCCTAGATAATATCCAGTCCAGGAGCACTGCAGGACACAGTTGATGCCGTGAGCCACTCTCCCGGTCCAAAGGATTGAATGTTCCTCGAGAGAGGTGATTGCAGGGTTATGCGAGATCCTGTTAGCCCCATTTCGCGCGGCGTGCGCGGCTCAAACTGCCGATTCCGATCCTCCTTCCAGACCCACGTTTCCAGCCACGCTGAATCTCAGGTAATTGCAGGAACAACCCTGCCCGACTGCGCAGAACAATGTCATGAAAGCCCGATGATCACAACACCTTGAGTGCAAATGCGAGTGCCGCAACTTCCTGGTTCCCACCTCCACTTGGAAAGGAGCGACGTACAGTAAGATATCATAGTCTTGATAGTACAATACGTCTACTCTGTGAGTGTCATTCAATTAATTAAATTCTTCATTCAATAATGCCTTATTTTACTGCGGCGACACGTTTAGGCTATTAGGACTGTTCGGTCAGACGCCACGTACATCTCGCCTATGTTCTTTGACTATCTAGCGGAAAAAGAAGGCATCACTCAAAGGCGACCGCAACCAAGGCGAATTAATTTCGCCATCAGGAGGGTTCCTTTAGCAGCTTGCGAGAATATTTTACCATGCAGTAAATCTACAACTTGGACAATGCCACTTACCATCCCCCTCCAGGAAGGGACGACGTATTGTTTCACCGCTCAAAATCTCGCCCTTGCCTCCCTCGTCGGGTTTGAAACTGTCAAAGTTGGGTATAAACACAAGACGATAGGCTAACCGTCCCTACACCTGAGGAGAGTCGCCAGAATTTCGTAAGGAATCGTATGAGCTACTTGTAATCGTGTCTAGCGAGGACGGGACGGATGACTAATTGCGGAAGCGGTTAGTGTGTCTGTTGTCACGAGAAATATCCGTGTATTTCCATGAATGTCAAATAGCTTGTTTCATTCACTGTCTCCAATTGTGACGTTTGTTGCATTACCCTTTGCTCGCTGGGCAAGTTGCGCTTGTTGGTGTGCGCCTTTTCCTAGATAACTCCGGCCTATCACGACGGTGCGCTGCCTCGAGCATACGTGCTTGATTTCTTCAAAACATCTTTTGGCACAGAGAACTTGCCGGGATGAACCAGCACTGAGATACTGCAATAACACATGGCAAGAAACACACTTTCAGCAGGATATGACTACTAGTCCCAGGCACTCGCCGCCTGCCCAGGCATTAATCTTGCGTGTCTGCTGGCCCGCACACACTTGCGTAGAAAACAATGATGGATGAAATGGCGGGACGTGCTGCGCAAGCCGCGTCGCAGCAGAGCGAGCGTCGTCCAGCAAACCTGTCTTTCATTACCTGCGCCAACATCGCACTGTGACCATCGTCAGACGCTCTCCTCCGCGGTTTTTTTCGCGACCTTCGGCGAATTCCGTCGCATAAACCCGCCGCACGTGGAAGGTCTTCTTCAAAAACTAATATGCTCTGCTACGAGCGCGGTGCTCGGAACCGCTCGCGCTGGGGGGGCTGTGGCGACGTGGTGAAGGCCGCCCTAAAGACCTAGTGAGAGAGAAAGAGTGAGAGAGAAAGAGTGAGAGAGAAAGAGTGAGAGAGAAAGAGTGAGAGAAGAAGAGAGAGAGAGCCTACCCACAAAATTCAAAACGTCGTTTTATTGACAATCTCAATGTGTTCCAAATTGAATACATTCATAAATCGATATTTTGAATTTTGTGGATTAGCTACGTCTCTTACCTGATACCTCATTTTTGCTACGTAGTGTTTTAAACTGATTTCTCTAACCGTTCTTCCTGTTACTGTTAAAAAATGGAATTTTTTCTTGTAATTTTGAGTCAAAATTAAGAATTGTATTTCCACCACTTCTGTACTGAAACTCTGTTGTGGGCCAATGTCCGCCGGTTTAGGCGAGGTGGCTTGGCTTCGGCCTGCCAATCTCAGCATTGTCACTCGATTGACATTCCCAGAGGAATTTGAAGCTCCCGCTCCAGTTTTCTGATCAGTAATTAAGGTAACTGGTACAGAACTTTGAATATACTTCTTTAATAAAATGTATTAAAAAACGTCACTCGTGTAATGTGCTTTTGATGCTGGACTTTGCTTACGCTTAGCCAGTGCCACATCTAGGTTGTGGAATACTGCACGCCAGCTAGCAAATACTCGCTCGTTCCTCGTTTGTATTGAAATATCACTGCATATCACATCATTACCCATCATTTTACCTTCTGGCCACAAAGTAGAGTAATGCTGCACGAAAGAACGGTGGATGTTCTCAGAATAACTGTGATTATAGAGCCCTGATAACAATAAAGTGGATAATTCTAGTAGCACAATTTAGAGAAAAAATCCTTTAACACGTGGTGTAGCCAGAATTCATGTTTTATGGGTCCTTGATAGCGATAAATCGATTGACGTCACAACGTCAGTCTGTCTGTCCGTCTGTGAACACCGCTACCGGCTAAACCGTTAAGCGGATTTTCTCCATTGATATTCCCTAAGCAATCTACGACCCCTTGAGGATCTATTTAGATTTATAGGAAATATAAGTTTTCGATTTGAGATTATTCTTTCTCATACAATAAAAATTAGTATAATAATACCAATTAATAAAATGGTTGAGCCTAATGAAGATAAAATATTTCAT
>BOPP01000904.1:0-11143 GCA_017312745.1 Gryllus bimaculatus | reverse complement strand
TAAACGGAAAGAAAGCTCTTCTTCAAAAATCAAGTGAAAATGAATATAAAAGCTCAAAGAAAGGGGAAAAAGGAATGCTGAGGTTAGCAGTGATTGGTTCCAATAGAAGCCAATTCTAATGTAATGCTTGGCATCTTCTTTCTGCAACGAGATTTAGATAAAGTTCCTAAGGAGGTTGAATAGATTGGATAGACCCGTGTGATACCTGTTCAAGGTTGGGCACTGAAGTTTGTCCCAATACTGGTAGATGAGATGACAGCATTATTTGTTAGCTTATGTGCGTGCTTTCCAAGTCCTGATAAAACCAATAAATTCAAAATTTCGCCGCAATCGATTAAATGACTTTTCTTAAAAATGGCTCATTTTTTTCAATATGTTTTTTCATATAGAATAAGTATAAGTTTTAATTCTTCCTATACTTATTGACAAATATATTGATATCAGACATTGAGGAAAACGCAAAAAATTGGAAAAGAAAATTAAAGAAAAAAACATGTACGGGTGTGGGCTATAAAGATAAACCTATTGATATATTACCGTTGAATATCAAAGAGTTTGCTTTTTTGGTATATGAATAGGCATAGGGCTACTGTTGGTCGAAGATTATTCTGCGTTTACGATATGGAGTTTTAATTAGGACTCCGGGGTCAAAATAGCTTCGACAAAAATCTGGCAGCCCGAAATAATACCGACTAAAAAACTATTAGCAAACCTATCATTCCCTAGTTAGGAAAGAAAAGTCTCTGTGACAACTTATTTAAGAGATTGTACCAGACTTAGTTATTTTCGGATTTGGGTCTGTTGGTGTGTTGAAGAATGGTGGCTGGCTGGTGTCCTTGTTTGCAGTTTTTATGTGTCAAGATATCACATAGCAAATGCCTCTCAATGAAAATGTTGGATTTTAAGTATCCGCATACCACCTCCACAAAAAATAATAAGATTAGAAAATCTTTATCAATTTTCGAGGAACCAATATCGAATCATTAGAATAAACCAGAACAAAACACAAGAAATTATGGGCGAAAAATGCAAAATAAACTGGGTTAAATTTTGGAATCCGCCATCACCCCACCTGATTCAAAAGATTGCATTTTATAAAATTTGGTGTGCCTTGGCGGTATTGGCCACACCTCTACGTAAAATAACTTTTAAAAAATTACCGCAATTAAAGACATAAAATGTTATCTGTCCTTTCTTGGCTCAGCTCTGTTTGGCCAAGCAACAAAGGGTAAAGATGGTTGCAAAGTATATTCTTTTCACCAGTCAATACAGTGTAATGATCATAAATTTCAAAGTCCGAAGGAGAAGACCAACTCATTCTGTGTGTCTAAAGAATACATCCTGACTTCACAAGAACTGGATAAGCATGTTTTGCACGAATGATCTTTGTGAAAGAAAACACTACACGTGGGTCAATTAAAGAGATATTGAAAAAACCTGTGGAAGTAACGTATACTCTCTTGAAGATGCATAGAACAAGATGCGAAGGAATCCAATGTGAATTCTTCTTTTGGGGACAAAATATGACACAATCATAACCTCTTATTCTTGCCCACAGAAACAATTCCACCCATTCCACCATTAAGTACGGGGATGAGACTCACATTAATATCCTGTTTAAAGGTACACATAAATTGCAAAACAGGATGTCACATTGGAATACATCCCTGTAATGTTCGTGCTTGATAGTTATTTTCCGTGAACGGTAACAACAAAGTGAACACCAGAGACAAGTGCGCTACGGTATTGGTTCCAATTTTTTTTATTGTTTTTTTTTTTTTAAAGACTTGCGTAGGCTAGCTGCTTCTAACACCGTGAAAGTGCCATAATTGCCGTGTCGAGGTGCCGATCCCCAAGCCTTTGCAAGACCAACCGCCGAATGCGTGAAACGTTTTAAGAGTTATAATTTTTTTTCTTTTCAAAGCTTAAGAAGACGATGCTGGATGCATTGAACAGGTGAAGAAGAACGAAACGATTTACAAGGAGGTAAAAAAATGAAAAAAAAAGGTAACAAGCCGCTCGAGCAGCTTTTAACAATAGAGCATTTTTAAGGGAGACAAAAAGTTTAGAGACCTGCTGATGGGCGCAAAGGATTGACCGGGCTCTACTGCACAAGATGGTTATTGAGAGTCTCATCATATATTTGATGTTATTGTACATACTGATGTCCGAATTCATACCTTTCCACTTCACTACTGATTGATTTCTTTTGCAAAAAACGTGTATTGTCCTACTAATAACTTTGATCACTCCCGCCGGGAGCAGTGTCACACAAGTTCCTAAGATAATTGCGATTTTTTGAGGGTCAGGTCTCTTCAAAAAATTCATTGCCATTCCTTACAGAGGCATTGTGAGCATGTCTAGCCGGGCTTTTCGCTCTTTGTTTTGATCGCATGAATCGGTTTGCAACTAGGCTGTTTTAAACAAGCCCTATAATGAATAATAGACCTAATAATAAATAAAATAAAAGGATTCTTTTTTTCATTACCATCATCAGTACAAAGGTTATTTTTGGTCATTGTTGGGCTGCATCGGTATAGGGAGTCCAAAGAGATGGGTGTAGTATTTTTATTTTTTTTTATTTTACTTTGAGTTGAATACTTCGAGAACATATAGTTTCCTTATTCTCACCGAGAAAGTGTATTCACAAAAAGCATTAATAAGAAGAAAAATTCATCACACCAGTAGTGACGTTGCAACGTCCTTGACCACTTAATTGCGAGACTGAAAGCTGAAAGAGATATTATTAGTTTTACTACCTTTCTAACTCCTTTTCCCCGATTGCAACCGGCATTTTTAAAGATTATCGCTTCTGCAAGTAAATTTCTCCGATCACGGTACGCTGGACGATGAGGTTCAGCATGATATTGCGGTCAGTTCAAACCAAAACGAGGGAAATCTCCATTATTCTCATATAGGAGATGCCAATAACCATTCATATTATCTTCGTTCTCCTCTTCCTAAACGCAACCAGAAGTCCCAACAGCTTCGGGGCAAATAAGACTGATTAGCATTGGTCGTACGTCGGTTTCCAACTTTACTTGATTCTCACGTAATAAATAACTCAAAGAACGGAGTACAAATAAAAATCCTGGTTTTTGAAGCTCTGATCGATACCGAACTTCCGTATCAAATTCATCAATCGCTTTTACCCTCGCTATTCCAAAGCAATCGTAGTCTTCAAGCTCCCTTTGCGCGTCAGACTTTGTTCACGTTCGTGGTGAAAGGTATCTGTTTCCTATCATAGAATCCATTTAATACAAAACACCACAAAGCTGAGAAGACTGGTGCTGTATTAACCACATCAACATCATGCAGATAGAAGCAAGTTACATGTTCCATTCTAGCGGGAGAGAAAAAGCATGAACCAATTCCCTCGTTGTGATATTCGTAACTATTATGATCTTTGACGCACGGACAATGCGCAAGTGAGACGCACGCAATTCTTAGGATATTTGCGATCTTTTTTAGCGGATGCAACCGGAATATCGCAACTAACAAAACTTCATCACAGTGATAGGTCGAGGTTCTTTGTTGATACAAATTGAAACATAGCTCTGTACTTTCATTTTCCGGCGTACCGCGCTCCGCCAGTAAATCGGCCCGTCACTACCGCATATGGCTTCAAAACAGCGAAAATGCAAGGACCAATTGGTCACTTGAAAATGCAGTATGAAGAGGAATCACTAATGAGGGGACGAAAAGTTTCTCTCTGTAAATGGCCAGTCTCCCTTACTTCTCCTTAAGACACAAAGAATACGCAGCCACTATGAGCCTCTTTTTCTAATATCGCATTCTAACAAAATTTGCCCCTTTGACGAAGATTTCTAACTTTTTAGAAGAGATAAAGAATCAACCTTTTTATATTAACTTAAGTAGACCAGGATGAATAATTGAAAAGTCTGGCTAAACTATACTATTGATAATTACGTTCTCAGAGAAACGCCATAAAAGTGTAAACTCTAGCTACAATCATTAATTTATCCACAATATCATCGGACAACAACTCAATACATACCTTTGCATCTGGTCTGATCCTCTATTAGTATTAATCTGCACACGATTCTCAATCGGGACTGAACCATTAGCAAAATTCTTCCACGCCGGCCTCCACGCCAGTGCGTTCTCCCTTGTTTGAACACTGACAGAAAGTAATGGGGTACCATCTGATTTTCTTGTCAATTAGCCACGATCCTTGGAGCTCAGTCGGGTCTGTTCAGATTTGCATATATTACTTTGCAAGTATCCATTCCCCTGTTCCGTGCCTATATAACGTGGTTTCTTAGATCAGTAAGCCGTTGAACGTCACTCCTACTTACCCTTTAAAGGTACGAGACTTAAGAGTTCATTGTTTTCTAATTTTGGAACGTTTATGCCTCGAAATGTAATCGTACATAAGTTTCTGATGCGTTAGTAATCACGACTTTCTTTAAAAAAAGTGAATTTTTTATTAATGATAATCTAGAGAATTTTATGTAGTCTCTATTATGTCAGGCTGGTAATCATGGTTTATTTCAACCATTTTTACCCGGCTACTCTTAAAACTAGGTGCAGATACGAAACCCGCTTACATTAACGGGATCCGCGTTTACCCCTCGGGAAAATTCTGATTATATCGTAAAATATATTCCATTATATTTAATTTAGGGGGGCATGGGCTTGTATTTCTGTCTGCGCGTGAGCATTTTTTTTTCTGCAGCTAAGATAGAAAAAAACTAGTATCATTTACCACAAAGATTAAAAGTATTACATTTTTGGTTGCAATCAAATTTCGATAAACCAGTCCCATTACTAAAAAGACAGAAATAAAATATTTTTTTATGTTACCTGTTGCTGCTGACCGCACGAAATTGTTTGGTTCTGGACTATCCTGTTGCAACAAGACATCGTATGCTGGCATAATAATATTTGCTTTTCCAATCAAGGCTGGCGGGGAAAAGTAGAATTTTCAACAGCTTCGATTTTTGGAGGTTCGAGGTACTTGGGCAAACTACATTTATCTATGGATGCTGCGAGCGTATTTTGTCCGTACCGGAAGGCGGTGCCTTTGGGTGACAGTTCCAAAGCAACCATTTTTTGGACGCCAGAGTTTTCCATGGCGGGGAAGCAAGATTAAGAGACCTGCATTAGTAACAATTCTATTTTTTTTTGTCCCAATTGCTTTCTTTCCAAGCTCTCCTTTATAGTTCTGTTTTATCTTAAGGCAATTGTTCCCACTGCTGAATGTTACTCCACTCCAGAAGTGAAGTTGCCAAAAGGATGGATCTTTGGATGCGGAACTCCTGAAGGGCCGCGCTTGCATATAAAAGCCTCCCTGAATTTAAAGTTGGAGGCAGCATAATTCCGAAATGGTGATTTGGTGTTCTTTTAACACACTAGTGCGAAATCTTGCAATGTGGTACCAATTAGCTACGTTTTTCCTCCCTCTTTATGCGTGATCATATCGTTTTTAATGGGTCATACAGAGAACCATTTATTTTCCTCTGTGAAAATAAATTCCATATATTAACACACTATCCACTTGATAACAAGAGCTTGTTGTAGGGAGGACAAACTGCATTTCAAACAAGACATTTGTAACGAGTAATCTGTACACAACTGCCTTATTAGTACGTAACATGCTCATAATTCACAAGCTTTGCCACTATTAGCTCGGCTGCCCACTTTACATGGCACGGTTTGGATAAATGCACTAAGAAGTACCCTTTTATCTAGTCAGGTATCAGTCACCTCCGTGCTTTGCAAGCCAGTCAAGTGCTTTTTATCTCTTCAGCAAGGGGGCTGAAATGCTGTCCGTAATAGATGTTTTTGTGTTCGGATTTTTCCCCTGAAACAGTCTACGCCAAATCAGTGTTTTGAATTGCTTAAACAAGTGTGAACTTTTATGAGCATCAAGTTAAGGAAATTCAGCTTGTAACACCCACTCCCGAACATCGTATTTGATTTCAGATAGCCGGCCTTGAATGGATGCACAATTTACCATTGTCCAAACCTAGACCAACCAACAGTGCCTTATTTGAAAGGGAACAGATAGGAATATGTCGTTTCTCGCGCAACAAAATTAAAGGCATGTTAAAAATGTGGGACTATGTTAACTTTAGGAGACACACCATAGCCCAAAAAATGTAATAAGAGTTTTCAACTGAGGTGTTTTTATATACGTAGGAGCCAATATTGCCACGGAGAAGCAATGAGATAGTTCCTTTACAGCAACTTTTGTAAAAACAAAAAGAATGTCAAAGAGGCAAGAAGTAAATAAAGAAACGCACAACAGAACAAGCCAAAAATAACGCCGGAAAAACACTGGAAGAGAAACAAACTAGAAGTCAAACGGTCTATGGTACACATGGAGAAAATGATAGAGAAAATACTGTAAAACTAATACTCCCAGTAAAGACAAAGAAAATGGCCAGAATATATGAGAAGAAAATGCACAAAACAAACCACTCGGAAAAGTCTGTGTCTCTGCTGTTAATTTCCAAAAGACTGTTATATCCATTGGTTTAAATTGACTACTGACCAAAAAGACAAACCACAGACTGGAGAAAATAAATTTAGTGAAGACCGGCTGCCACGCTAACGACAACGAAATTGCTTAAGAGGGCAAAACTGGTGGCAGGACAAGTCTAGTGTAACTACCAAAATTGAACGAGAGCAAGGAAGTATCTGAGACTAACAAAGAGAAACACGCCATGGGAACCTAAATTTTAATACATTGATATGATATGGGAGAGTTGTGAAATGTTAGATAATCATACATAAGTAGCGCCTCTCTATATAAACAGGAATATATTCCTATCAAAAATAGATCGAATTGGCAGTTCAAAATCGTAAATGTTGAAAGTTTTGCGTGGAATCGCTCAGTTATTAGCAACAGATGGATTGCCTACAGGAAATAAATTATTAAAATACAAAGATTTCCCCGTTTCATTATTCTACTATACCAGTAACGTTCCTAAAATAACCATTAAAACATCCCAAAAAATAATTTCTCAAATTTAATCGCCCATACGAAGGATCTGCTGTTTGTTGAAAATTTAGCTTCCAAATGTTGGATAGTAATTTTTTGTTGTTTTCTGGAAGAATCTGTGCCAATAAAATTACTGTCTAGGTTTGCCTCTCTGCTACTGTCATCTTTATAAAAGCCGGCAAAATACTCAAAATCAGTGGGGATAAAAGACTGTTACCAACAAATTAATAATAACTACCAAAAACAGCAAAGGGATCCAGGTTCTATTCTTTTGACAATGTTATTGGATATCTCTAGAACTCAAAGGATTAAGAGTTTTTAAATACAGTAAGGTTTGCAAAATAACTTTGTAATGTATTTGTGGAGGAACAACAGTGATTGGAGCTTAGAAAAATGAAATGGCAACATCTTATATATCGGCATATAATATTCTATCCATCTTATGTATAGATTCTATTCCTAATAAATAATAGAGAATTTATTTGATTGGAATGTGATAAAAGGATGCATGAAAAGTTGTCTAGGTAATTTTATTTATGAGAATGGAGCTAATCACCTTTATATGAGGAGCGGAAAGACTAAAAGAAAAAACCAAGGAAGAAACAAATAACACTTACATTAGTATAAATATTTGTCCTCTTTTAGAATTGTAGCACCATTTTTAATCCACGCAACAGAGTTCTTTCCAGGTGAATCCTGAAATCAGCGACATGGTAAATTCATATCCCCATGAATTGTTTAATTTTGTTTTCCAGTGTGGGACTATCACAGCACAGTTCTAATTACTTTTACACACAGATCTGGCTTGGGTGAATTCCATTCTCCAACATTCAATTTCTTGCTGTACGAACCATTGGAAACATTGAAATTAACCCTCATCCCCTATGTTAATTTAAGAAGTTCCTTGTACTCCCGTTCCATTATTTTCGGGAATTCAACGGAAAACGGCATATTTATAAGCAAACTTCACTTACATAGACTTTAAGTGCCTGTAACAAATATCGATATATTTCGCTCCTTAATAGAAATACCAGACTTTATCAACTGATGTGAGTGTTAAGTGACCGCTGATTGATTATTTCTTGTAAGTTCTTTGTGTGCTCCCTTCAAATGTTTCCTGCGCAGGAAACCATAGAAACTACAGTTATTTGAAAAATAGTTTTTGTTTTGTAATTGGAACAAATTTGTAATTTTTCATATATGGGATTCCATTATATCATCAATTAATATAAGGTGTGAGATTGATATTATGAGCATGAAAAAATGTAAATTATTACCTCAATCTTCATAGCCAAATAAGCCGTGTATTGTTCCTCGTTTTGTGATTCATGATTTTTAATTTCTCTTTTTGGGTACCACTGTCACGCTGTAGCTAGATTCATAGAAAGGTTGCCCAGGCATTTACCTGACAAGCACTTGAATTAATGGGTTGTGTCACTACCCACCACGAACGGCCTTTCGTGTATACAGATTCTAACTTCCTTAGGGGTATTGACAATTACCGTTAGAGGGTTGATGAACGTTAACAAATATATATTATTTTTATCATTAAAAAATAAATCATATTCTTGGTGTTGCTGGTGGATAGTTTTTTTTTGTTTTTTGTTTTACAAGCATAGATTCTGCATCCATATCAATATAATGAGGCTGTTCAATTATTTCTTGAAATAATCGTTTATACATTGAATGTAACAGTAATGATCTTTATTAGAGAGAATAACATTAATTATACACAGTTAAGGTTATATCTAACATTACTACTTTTTTCAGTTTATTTTGTGTTTTTCTTCAATTTTTAGTTGTTCTTCTTTTTCGAGTTCTGGTTTTCCGTTAAAAATAGAGTCGTCCCTGTTTTGGGCTGCTTCAATGTACCCATTTGAACAGGTCATGACAAGCGGTAGCAAATATGGCGTCTTTTTGCAACCATGCGAATTAATGTAATAAATTATATGTTTAAATGTATCTTAAAACTAGGAGAATCAGTACTTTATTCACTAAAAGTAAATTGCAAAAAGTAGCTTGTTAAGATCAAGTATAAATGATAGATGAAATCATTACAGTTTTCAACATAACCATGGAAACTTACTAAAACAAAGAATTGACCGCACACACATACACAACTCTCAAACTGCTCGACAGATTCTTTCGTATAGTAGTACCACATTTGCCCACCCTAAGTATCCCTTATCAGTAAGAAACTAAATGTCTCCTTTTGATCTGCCGTCCCCATTTTGGACATTCCTTCGCTAGAAGGTTTTGTGCCGAAAAATCCCCTTTTATGCCGCAGCATTACATAACTTTCGCTAAACTACGTATACTACTCCGTATTACTATACCGTATACGTACGTACGACATCGACCACAACCACTACCACAACAACAACGTACAAAGCAACTACCACAACTAGATCAAGAATCACCACCACCTTAACTATCACCATCTCAATCATCGCCACCATCACAGACATCTCAACTATCATTACTAAACAACATCGCACTCCTCAGTCACATCACAATCACCACCGGACGGACACCACTATATAAACCACAACAACTACCACAAAAATCACAACCACAACTACCACCACCACACCTAAACCCACGATAACTGCAACCACCACTAACGCTACAACCACCACCCCCACAACAATAACATTCAAAATAACTACCTCTACACATTGTACCGTTGTAACAGAAAATCCGTCTTCTCAACCATTGACCTGTCCCTTGAGTTCTTTTCTAAATTTACCCCTTTGAAGAGACAAATCTCAGAAACATTTAAAAATGCAGTACACTGCAATTTCAGTATCGAAAATGAAAACTTTTAATACAAACAGCATTCAACCATCATGCATGAGCTCTAATTTCAATTCCCAATTAAAAGTTTTTAAAGGGGCTTTGAGAATGTTGTTACAATACACCATGTTTAATGACAGGATACTACAACTGTGCATTCCATTTCAATTTCATTTCATCTACAGTGATGTTGGATGTAGAACTGACCTACAATTATTTTTTTTATTATCAGAACTATCCTTAGCATGACAGAAACCTTTTTAGATGTCAGGATTATGCACTTGTGCTCTAGTAGATAACATGATTATATCTGGGGTTATGAACTTGAATAAGTACATTTCCAGAGATTTGAAAAAACTATTGTATTTTTGATGTAATGTCGTTTAAATACAAGAACAAATTATGTTTTTGTTACTAATAACGTTAGGTCTGCCAACTGAATAGTGCATTAAATAAATGTCTTATTATATTCGTAGATTTAACGCAGAACTTTTGGAAGGTGTTATAAGTGATTGAAACTTTGTTGCATTTTGTTCTGATCACAGAAAGATCTTGTAATGATTCATTTTACTGATAATTATATTTATTATTTTGATATATTTGCACTATGTTTTTCGATTTTTCCAATATCCCCCAAATTCTTGTGCTGCCCAATAAGTCTGAAACCATTTTTGTAAAAATGGTTTCTTTTAAATTGTGGACACTATCATTTGGAAATTTGGAGTGATCACTGCTGTCTTAGAGTGAACGATTTTTTTTACAAAACTTCCAGATATTTTTCACATTTCAAACACACCACCCATATGTAACATTTGTGAACCAAAATCTGATATAAAAATTTTGCCATGAACAACAAGCTATGCTAATTAGGTTGCTCTTGGTTGCAATCTATTGGTAATAAAACGATTTCCAGGCACAGACTTTTGGTGTTCTTGAACAACAAGCAGTCAAATAATGCAGTGGAACAAAAGGAGAATTAAAAAAGATAATATTTAAAATGGTTTTATAAGAATAAAACATATCGTGTACATTAAGTCATTATTGCATCAAGTTAAGTCATATTATCACATTAAGTCATCAAGTACATTATTTATAGAATGAGAAGTGCTAAAAACACATGGATACATGCATGCAATGCTACATGCCGAAACACCATTCAAATCACAAAGTAAACATTATGCTTAATTGAGAAGCAGTTGTACGTATGTAACTTGGGTGCTCATTTGTCATATAACCTCATGAAACCGTCATTATTTTCTCATGATAACCCAAGAAATATTTGTTGACTTTTTCTCCTTTCAGACGCTCAACCAGAAGATAGTGGAGCATATACCGTAAGAGCAAAAAACAAATATGGCTCAGAGAACAAAACATTTA
>BOPP01000903.1:0-11155 GCA_017312745.1 Gryllus bimaculatus | reverse complement strand
CGGCGGCAGAGGGTCAATTTAGAAATATACTCGCCTGGCTATAATTGAGTTGTAGCGCAAAAAGTGGCCACCGCGTGGTCGGCGGGTGGGCAGACCGGCGCCGCGGACCGACCTGCCCGTCTTAATAGCGCCTTAATAGCGTTGCGTCGCCCCACTAGAGGGCGGTACCGCCCATTCAGGCCCCGACCGGCGCGGGCGGAGCCGGGGCAGTGTGGGTGCGCGGCCACGACTCCGGTCGGGCCGGCGACGCCACGGAAAGCACGGCACGGGAGGACGGGACGAGACGAGGAGGCGCGAGACGCAGACTGCAGGCGCCCCGGGTGGCCGCGCGCCCTATTACACTCGTACCGGCGCCCGTCGCTGGCGAACGGAAGGAGGTGAGGAGGACGTGAAAGCGAAGCGTTGTACGCGAAGGAGGTGTGCTCTTGTGCCTTGTGTGTACTCTTTTGATGATTGTATTGTACGGCGGTTGTGTTTCGGTTCCGAACTATTCCGAATGCGTCTGGCCTCTTTTATTCAACTTGTTACTTCAACTTTTTATCAACTAATTCCTTGTATTTTACTATACATTTAGTGTGCTGTACAAATTCCTCTTCATATTCCAAAATTTTTGCGGTTTGTTCCTGCGTGTTAAATTGGTTTTGATCATTGAATTTGTGGACTTCTTGGATCGTTCATCCCTCTCTGCAATGGAGCTATGACAATAGCTGTAACCTATTCTTGTTTTCCTTTCATTACACTTTTATTGTCTACTCTGCTCTTTGTTACATGATATCTTGAGCAGAAGCTACGTATAGAATTTCCATTTTATTTGCGTTTCCACATCCCCAAACTAATGTAAATATTTTTTGTCTCTCATTGCCCCTCTACTTTTGTTTCTTTCTGCTTTAATTCTTTAACGCTTTCTTTATCTTTTCGTCCAGTCCGATTTTCTTTCGATTGGCCTCAAAATGTTCGATTTCTTCCGCCCGACTGCTGTTTGTCTATGCTGCGTCAACTGTAGCCATTAGTCCCGGTTAGTGTATTTTTCCTCTCAGAGTGCATTAAGTCTTCCCCTGATGGTTAGATTCCCAAGACCTTCCAACCTATCAGCACGCACGGGCGTTACCCGTCAACCAATATTCTCCACCAGCCTTGGCCACCCGCCATTATCTTCCCGCATGTGTGATAGTTAGTGCCTGTAAGTGTAAATGTAAAGTACATGGGTGAGACCCTAAGACAAGAAGAGAAGAATCTCGCGGCTGGCTTGACCGCTTTGTCATGAGGATACTACTCCCAGCATTTCGGCATTGATTATTATAGGAGAAACCACGGAAAATGCCTATCGGAGCAGCCTGGCCGCTATAATTCTCGTCCGGCACGCGGCTGAATTCATCCTAGTTATCTAGCTACGGTCATATAATCCTCCCACTCGTGGGGACTCGAACCTGACCTACCGGTGAGAGGCACTGCTGTGACATCAGCTTGCCGCCCTGTTGCTACCCTTCCCGTGGCGTGGTCTCTGCCGAAACGCACGTCCCTCCTCACTCTGCCCCGCGACAACGCGGAGCGCATATTGAAGCCGGCGCCGCCGCCGTCCCCGCCCCCGCAAGCCTCCGCCGCTTGCCGCCTGAGGGCTGTCGGTGGGAGCACGGTGCGAATTCCCCACTGATTGCGCGTTCGTTCCTCGACGTCGGATCGGCTCCCCTTCCACGCGGTACTTCCCCCCCTCCCCGCATCCTCACGCCCGACCTCGGCACCGCTCTTGCATGGCCTCCATGTGCAGCGTGCAGCGAACATCCAAGGGCGATCTGAGGATTGTAAATTATATTCGTATTAATAACCTTAGAAAGACATATTAAATTCACTTCTCTTACGATCCTGGCACTTTTCTCTCAAATGTTAGGTGATCTCTCTCTACGCGACTTTCAGCAGTGATGGAATTATTTTATTTTCAAAGTGCCTACTAAAAATACGCTGCGTTAAGAAGCTGTATATGGGGCAACCATTCGTCATGCTCTCCATTACTATTTACCATTACACAAGTTGATTACGATTTCATGTGGCTGTGCGTGGATCTCAAATTTAAACAGATGTCTAGCAATGGCCATTTAGTTCAATATTTTTAAATTACATACTTCTACGCTCAAGCTTTCATATTGTCGCCAGCTGTTAGTGGTGTTTTTATTTAAAAATAACCTTGATTTTTGTCTGAAGTTAATGTTTTCAACGGTATCATCTCTAATAAATGTACATGTTTTCAGACAAAAAATGCAGCGCCGATGCGGCAAAGGGACACTACCCCTCCCCCATACTGAAATTAGTATTCTTTCTTGCACTTCGTTAAAATAATCCTGGCGCGTACACCTATCCATCTCATTAACTTTGCTCTTCGATTCCAATCACAAAAAAAACGCATGACTCCCAACTTCGGTTTCAGTTGGGTCTGCGGGCGCTCGCCTGTAGCGCCCTAAACGCGACGGTCTGCTCTTCGGACTTTACAGCATACAGTAATCGCTGACTATTATGCTCGACTGGCAACATGGCCCGGCTTTCGTAAATGGCGTCTCCTGGCGAAGCCTGCCCGCAAGAGAACGGTATCCTACATCAAGCGTACGATCGATTACACATCCATCTGCGCAGCCGTCAATAGTAGTGTGAAAATGGCTGCAGACCGTTATACCTTTTGTTGTATACATATTAGTTGATTAAAATTCTGCTTCATCAATTTGAGCTGGAGCTATTTTGAAATTTAACATTTTGGTATCCTTTTGATCCGTATTAGGCTTAAAACCTATACCCGTTAACTTTACTTTTTAATCTGAAATTGCGACTCCCCGCAATCTTTTCCACGTCTAAATTTCGGATGCAATCAACCACAATTGACGTTAGCTTGGTTGGGGCCACGGGAACTCTTGTTCTGCGTGCAGTAGGAAAAATAGATATTTACGCGACGCGTGCTAAAGACTGTGCGTCGACCACTACGTTGTTAAAGGAATTTGGGCGGAGGTTTATTTAATGATTAATTTGAACTGAACTGAAACGACTTGATTTAACTGAACATAAACTTTGCCAAATAACAAATAGTATGATAGTCATCAATTTTAAGTTCGCATTCAACTTTCTAGGTCATTGCCCGACCAGTATGCTTGTAAAACACTATATGTAACTGTGAGGATGACACGATATGATGATGATTGATGATGATAGGGCGTGATATGCACGAACATAATAACGTTGCCCGAGCGGGACCGCGATCCTCGAAGGCTATTGGTTACCTATTGGCCTCATCAACATTCAAACCACCTGACTTCGTTAAAGAGTGTAAAATTGATTTATTATGTGCTATAAATAGACAACCGCAAATTATTTATTACACAGTGCTTAACGTCAAATACACTCAAGTATTAAAGAGTTTTAATACAATTACCAGCCACTCGACATAACGAGTAATGAACCCCGATCCGACGCCCCTCAGTAGTAGCAGCGGACTGCACAGTCGAAATCAACCTGATATAGATGATATATCTCGAAGATATGAAGTGAATCAATAAGGACCGTTCAGTTATAATCGTAGTGGTAAAACAGATGGTAGATTCTAG
This sequence comes from Gryllus bimaculatus, assembly GCA_017312745.1. NCBI lineage: Eukaryota > Metazoa > Arthropoda > Insecta > Orthoptera > Gryllidae > Gryllus > Gryllus bimaculatus. The sequence goes on along the minus strand of BOPP01000903.1, from coordinate 7,574 downwards.
TTGTCATATAGATATCTATCTCTTGTAACCCTTGGATATACTTATATCAAAGTGAGAACTTATGTCCGCTTATGTCCCGAAAGCGATACAGTAATCTGCCTCACGCCTATACCTACTCTTACTTGGTCGTCGCCACATCTACCGCGATCCGCATAGCACTGCACTGACTTTTCGCGAATGAGACTCGAAAGACACACTTGTGACTCATAGAAAATTCATTGCCGCTCTTTCTTTCTGTAGAGCGCTACCCGTAGAAGCGGACACTAAAATGTTGAAATATCTTTTGGCCGATGAGAGGATCTTCATTAAGATTGACTAAAATCAAGTGCAAACTAGGTATTCTCTCCCTAGTCTTTTTTTATCATAACATTACTGGTAGTAAGCCCGCTGTCTCCCACTTCTATTTATAATAGGTTATGGATATTATGTGTATAATCCCCACCGTTATTCATATTGCGAGGCTGTTCTCTCTTTGTTGTCGAGTTTGTCGCTTTTTCGACGCGCGTTTGTTCTTCATGTTTTTCATTGAATTTTCCATAACAGAAAGGTCTTTTTACAACTCGAAACTTCCGAGTAATAAAGCGCTCGTACGATTCCAGCCGCCAGCGTCGACACTTCTGGTAAGTTGCAGGCGGCCATGTGTGTGCTTCAGGTATGGACAAGATCAACTTTGCGTAACTCGCCAGTTTTAATTATTTGGGTTTTATTTAGGCGCATCGTTATTGAGATACATCTAGTTCTGTGTTTAACGGTGGAGTCCAACGGTGTTTAACGGCAAGTTCAAAAAGCTGAATGCTTTTCCGAGAAGTTGAATTACTGGAAAATGAAAAACGTTTCGATGAACAGTAAAACATAGTATGAATTCTTATATTCAGGGAATGAAACGTTAAACTATTGCATCTGACCACTTTGCTGTGGCTGAGCGCTCTGTCCATGTAAGATGAGTCTTATAGTTTCCGCCTTTAGATACCTAAGAATCGGACGAAAAAATCGGAAAAATTATATATGTTATTTAATTTCCAGGGGGCGAACGTAGGGATTACCAAATGGGCACACTGTTGTAGACCTGCGCGCCATGTGAAAGTGGAAATTCAATTTAAGACTTTTTTTAGTTATAGTAGTATACCAAATGGATCATCGTGGGAGACGCTGTGGGGAGAGTGGAGTCAGCATCTTGGTCCGATTTTAAATCACATATTGAAACTCGTTCCACAATTTTTTACACGAGAAAATACAAATACTCTGATTCGTCGTTATTACCGCACCATCTGGCCAACTGTTGGCCTTGACCCGTTGCACATACAAATCTGACCGATTGCTGAGCCGGCGTCGACAGGCAATGCTTGTACCGTCCGCCTAATTCACGATCTTATCAGCCCAAACGTGTATTATGAATAATCGTATACACAGCTGCAAAGAAGGACTAGGCCATTAACTTTTCGCTCAAAAATATAGATGTTAACGGTGTCAGGCAGCGATATTTATTATCTCAAATAAATTCATCGTTGATAATTTAATACCATGCCCTGTTATCTTCTGGCTCTTTTGCTTATCTATTTTCTATTCTTTCTCTTCACTATACTATGGTGTGTTGTGACGTTATTCTCTCTACAATGCCGTTTACTGTTTGTGCTTGCATCCTGCTCTGACTTCGAGTACACTCTCTACTCTTCATTCGTGTTTCGCTCTGTTCGATGTAGAGCATTTGCTTAGAAGTATTGCGATATGCAACCACCTCGGTGCTGAGAAAGTTTGCCCTGAGCACGTGGTTGTCTTTTATCCAGATATGTTGACTCTTCGTACATTTCAATGAGCTAAGTAATCTGATCGCGATGTCACTAGGCCAAAGGTAAGCATGGTCATGTTCCACCGCCATCGAACAGCAGCTTGAAAAAGTTTTTGTCGACGAAGTGCGACTCGACCCCACTGGCGTTCTTTCAATCAGCATTACGTTTTAGACTAAAAGTATTCTGTTTAATGCACAAAATCCTGCTAACGACTGCTAGTGTGAAGAAGGACGTTCATGTGCTCTGTAAATGCGCTAGCTTATATTTTAAAAAAATAGCAACAAATAAAAGTTACATGAGTTATCCTATTAAAAGAAGCCATTTTGCAAAACCTAGAATTAGTGCAGCTTTGGTAAAATCGGTCACTCTAACTGTGATCGTAACATTCTATCTCGTGTCTGGTGCTGACTTTGTCTGGCTCTCTCTCTCATTCCGGTCTACTTTAATGTTGCTCTCCTTATGCTTCTACCTATACCGTTTCACTTCCTCTGTCTATAATTTATGGCTATTGTAGTCGTTACACCCATGTGCGTTCTTCTCTGCATATCTTCAGCTTCTGCATAACCAATCATACTCGGTACTTGCGTAGAGCATTTCCTTACTACGCCGAAACTCCAAACTGTGCGTTAGCGAGGCCCAAGCCACCGTGAATCACATGACATTTTGGTTACCACTAATTACAGGGTATCTTTCAATATTCTGTATTCCATCGAAAGGAAACGTGAGAGTCGATATTTTACACGCGCTGGCAAGGAAATTATGATAAAAACATTTCTAACAAAACTCATCAACGAAAACCATGTGAAAACGTAGCGAACAATCACTGCTGAATGTTGTTTCTGTTCGAAGGAGCGAATAAGGCACAGCTAAAAGCTATAGTGTATGTCTATTTTCGTTTAACTCGTCGTTACTTGCTCTTGTCGTCCCAGCGCATGTTACCGAGAAGACTTTTTTAATGATTATTAGTCACTAAGAATACGCGTTATTATATTAGTCATATGTGTGTACAGTAGTCCAATAACAACATATGAGTATGAGAGAATAAGTGAGAGAAATGATAATAATTTATCTTAGAGAATCGATATAAGTGACAACTGTTCACATAATTGACACCAGAAACAGCATTACATTTCTTAAATTCCTGAGACATAGCCTCACAATACATCAACCTATAATACTCGTTATAATACTCTTTCTATATTCAGTTATTTGGCTTGTAATCGGAACTTCAAATCAATACGTCCAGTTGAGTCCCTACACAATGGTAACAGTTAGAACTAAAAGACCCAAAGAAGAAGAAGCTTTCCAAGATCAGCGCCCAAGATTTCAAGTTGAATCTCGACAGTACATGTGCATATGGAGCCTTTTGTGAATACCCTGTATGCTTTTTATAATTGTTATTTCAATCAGCGATGAAGACATTATGTGTACACTTCTGTCTTACTGTTCTGAAGACAATCGCGGCCATTCTTTTGATGATGTAAAGTATATCTGCGTCTCAAAAGCAACAGTTCATGATATGTTAGAATTGATACGTTGACTCGTCGGTAGTCTTTGACTATGAATAATGTACCTAATGTAAAAAACAAGTATTAAAAAAGATCAACTCATTGAGTAAAAAAAAAGAGTTACTAAAAATAAGCATTAATTTTTAATTAACACAATTAAATATATATATAAAGATCAATATTATTGGTTCTATTCTATATATCAAATGCCCCCATCATTTCACTTATTTTTCAAAACGTATCCTATAACAAGTTACAAGGTATTTCATTATTCCTCCCCTAGGATCGCCAGAAAACGCCGAGGAAGTAGGAAGTTGTATCGCCAGTTGATCTGTCGCCCATTTTCTACTAAGGTCCTTCGCGCTGCGGACAAGCCAGGGCAGCGCACAGGACGGTTGGAAAATCGCAGGGGACGCTTAGTCTGAGCGTATTGCTATTCCGACGCGGCGGATGGTATGCGTTAAAGGAGGCTGGCTATCGAGGCGGGAAGCACGGAGGGGGCAGGGGAAGGCAGCGCCGCAGAATAAATTCTATGCATCTTCGCGCTCCCCTCGCCAACGGAAGACGCAGCCAAGATGCGACCAGGTAGGCGCGGGGGGGCGGGGCGCCAACGCCGAACAGTCGACGAGACGTTGTGGACGTCGGACGTCGCTGTGCTCCGCACGGTCAACACCTCCCGTACCCCCGCTCCCCCCTCTACTGCCTCCGCGTCTTGCCTCCGGCCGGCGACCAGTCCTTCGCTACGCGGCCGCCACTCGGTCTTGTATTTAATTTTCGGCTCAATTTACTTCTTCGCTCCCCATCCGCTCCCCTGGACTGCGCTCTCCGCGCCCCTCCCCGCCCCCGCGCCGACGTGTCGCCTCGCGCCGCCCGCGCGCCTCGGCGCGCACCGCGCCCTTATCGCGGGGAACCTAAATACAAGAAGAGTAATTCTTTTTAATAACAAACGGCGCCGGCTCCGTCTCTGAAAGAAATTTGAATTTAATTCTCCCAAGCTTTCCCCGCAATTAACAAGATACTGAACCCAATTAAACGGTTTGAATTCAGTAAGACAGAACTTTCCCTTTCACTTTTTCCTTCCCGTGCAGGTTTTTAACAAATTCGCTCTTACTGAGATTATAATTAAAATAAATAAAAGAACTTTACACTTTACTTGGGTAAAGATCCGGCTCTAATATTTGTATCTTCGATTTAGAGATTGGAGAAAAAAAGTGCTTACTTGCAGAGATTAAAAATAAAAATGTTCCAGAGAGGAGACAAGAAAGAAGCGGCCACGAGTCTTATTCATTATCGACAAATTCACAAGAGAACTCCGATCTCTGGGAAATGCTTATTCTCTATGTTGCCGGCAGTTTTACGGCGGTAGCTGGAGAAAGCGAGCCAAGCATACGAATGGGAGGCGGGTACGTGGGCGTTGTGTCGAGGTTTTTTTGCCGGGCAGAGCGCAGGCTGGGCGGGGGGAAGGGGCAGGCGGAACAACAAGTGAATGGTGCGAAGGGCGGAAGTGAGGGCGGGGCGGAGCTGGGGCGGATACAAAGTGGTGTTCGCCTTACTGCCCCAAGAGCAGAGCGGAAGGAAACTTTGCAGAGAAATCACACGGCACAACGGGAACAGCCCGATGTTATTGAAGATGAGTACCAGTAACACCGTATACATCGTAATTTCATGAAAAAGATAGCATATAAAAATTTATGTGAATAGACAAACGTACCTATAACAAATGGAATCGGGTTGTGATCGGCAATGTAATGTTAACACGCATTTGTAAAAGAATTTTACGCTGACGATGCTTGCAAGGATGGCGAAGATTAGTGGCAGTAGTAACAGCGGTCGCCCCTGAGAGTGCATGACAGTCACCAGAGGAACCGAGTGGTCGGAGTGAAGCGTGGGCGTCGGAAGGCGCACCCCAGGAGGACGGGTCGGTAGCTAATTAATGGGGGGCGTAGGCCGACGGCGCGCCCGGGTCGTAGTGGCCGGAGCTCAGGTGGCCGGCCGCCGCAGGGCGTGCGTGTCCCAGCCGCTACCGGGACTTCCGACTGTCATCTGCAGAGTGAGGTTGGGTGGAGCTTAGGCCGTGCGAGCGAAGGCGAAGCTGGATGTAGAGAGGCAAGAGAAGGGTGTGCGCGCGTCTGGGACGCTGCGGGTCTCCCGCTTCTCCGCTCTTCCTATCACACGGCGGCCGGTGTGCTGCTCACCCGCGGCGCGTCCGGTTATTTGCCCGCGGCGCTGTTTGTACGTGTCAGCGGGCAAAGGATCTCGTTTTTTCCATGTGGCATTACACAACTGCGGCAGAGCCGCCGCCGCCGCCGCCGCCGCCACCGCCACCGGCCCACTCGCATCCCCCGTCCCATGTATACACACGCGAGGCTTACGCTGGACAGTAGAACGATAAGCCAAAACGAACTCGGAACGAGTGTAAAAAAAAAAACACGCGCGAGATGAAACAGGGACGGAGAGAAAGCCGCGATAATGTGTGCTCATGATTTCGCCTTCATGCCTCATGTCGTCGTACGTCCTTCGAAACGTAGTAAACACAGCGGGGCTGCCATTCGACTGAAGGCGGCAGGATTAGGAGAAAGCGCAGAAGAGGTAGGAAGAGTAGGGATGCTAGGCGCGAGGGGAGCGAACGGCGTCGCGTGCGTAGGGCCGGCGGGCGGTAGACACCTCGTCATCAAAACCTCTATCGTTGCGCGGCGAGAAATACGGCCGAAGCGTCCCGCGCGCGATGGCCGGCGCGGATCTTCTGAACTCCTCAAACCCGACTCCCAAAGGCCGCGCGTGAAGAGTTGAGAGTTCTGCATCACTTCCCTTGGTCAGCATCAGGGTTTTCTCACGGGTTTTTTCACTGATATGTCAACCTTGGGCACAAATCTAACAAATACATTCAAGTATTATGAATATTTTTAGTATCAGTACAATAGTCGTTATACAAATATTTGTGTTTTTTAGTCTGTGTTTAAACCTTCAGTCATATGGTATTCAAATAATTTAGAATGAACATCCGTTCTGTTTGGAAATAAATACTCTCTTCTGGTCTCCTAACCCGAACTATTTGCGATATATTTCGTAACAATTTTACATATACAAAGAATTGTTGTTGTACCAGTGTTTTTTAATAATGATGTATATGTATTTTAAAAATTAATTTTGATATCTTTCATTATCTATTACTTTCGCACAATCCAATTCCAACATATTGACTTAATTTCACTTACTTGAAGCTAGCTATTTGACACCTTCTCATCCAATTTTCATGTTTTTCATTTCATTTTTCTAAATAATTATGGTTTTATTTACTGAAGAAATCATCTGAATATCATCCAAATCCAGAATACAAAGCAAAATGGTAATTGAAGTATATCGTTATCATGATCTTCGAAAAACGATCTCGTGTGATTTGTCGGCATGTTTGTAGTAATTGCTTGTGAATATTGCTAGTATTTATTTTTGTATAGATAAACTTACGCATTATAAACACTTTTATAAACAGTGTATGATATTTAAAATATTTCCACGAACTCAGTTTGGCTTAGAAAGAATTCTGAAAATAAGGAATAGACCCATTGTTGGTAATGGTACGATAATACAACTGTTTCCCCTCTAAAATTCATTGATGTACCTTAGACTAATGTATGAATGTCCAATAAATAACTCTAAATAACTAATAATAATAAATAACTAAGAATTAAGCGCTGGAGACTTAACAACTTACAAGGAGGTAGTGTTCCTGTGGGATTCTAATAGTAACCACGAAAGACAGTGCAATTTGCACACAATGGCATTCCATTTTAAATTTGCTCGTTCAGAAGTATTAATTGCGTCAACACACTTCGAAGTGAGCCTAATAAAAAATGAAACACGTATGATATGTTACTAACCGAAAGATTTGGACAAGAAAGGATGGCAGCAAAACATCAAGGTCTTTGGGTTGTATGATTGCGTGAATACCAAGAAAGAATAAAAAAACACCACAAAGATCACTTATTAAATACGTTTGTAAGCTTACCAACTTTCTTTTAGTGAACAAATGATTAACAAATGGTTGAAAATGGGTACATCATTCTAAAATGTAGTGTGCAATGTCGTCCTTACAAGAGTATCGTTCCAACAGTAATTATATAACTAAATCGGAGAAAGGCATAAATTCAACTCATTTACATTTATCATCTAAGACTATTTATCATAAATAGAACATGAAAAACGGGCACCTTTTAATGAATACTAAAACTGCAGTAATAATTCTAATAACCAACGTCCAGCAATATTCAATTGAATCGTT
>BOPP01000902.1:0-11159 GCA_017312745.1 Gryllus bimaculatus | reverse complement strand
TAAAGAGCCGTCACAACAGCCTGATCAATTACGAAATATCAATTTTGGAGAAAATTGACATTCGAGTCTACGTGTAACTGTTTGTGACTGCTTATGAGCTATTAGAATTTATAAAAATTGAATGATGGCAAAACATCTGTTTGTATGTACGTCCGTCAGGCTGTGAAAACGCTAGTGGTTAAACTGTTCGGGCGATTTTCTCCAAAATTGTTATTTCCCAATTGATCAGGCTGTTGTGACGGCTCTTTAAATTTGAAAACGGTATTTTAATTTTGGGGGTACTTTACATGAAGCCGTTTTGGGGCATTTTTCAAATTTTAAAAATGGCTCCATCGTTTTTTATTAAATTGAGTTGTTGGAGAGTGTGAGGGATGTTTGAGAAGATGGTGCAGGACATTTAAGAGAATGCTAATATTTAAGCCTCAATGTCGTACTGTGTAATGTAAATGGTTGAACGATTTTGCATTGTTAGTGATTAAAGAGATATAAAATGAAAATGGCGCAATGCTCGAAGAAAAGAGAGAATTCTCGAGATGATCATCATCTCTTTCATGATCTATCGATGTCCACCACAGGAGTATCCGAAGTAAAATAACACACACTAGCGCTTTTTTGAAACCACAGACCAGTAACCACAACCAAGGGTTTAATTTCCATGTCGTCATCAACTAGCTTTTGATATTTTCCTACTCTATCCGGTCTGTGGTTATATTCTCATGTTTCGGAAGTATAACATTTCACGATGAAGGTTACGAGAAAGGAAAATTTTCAAGTACTTTCTAATGTCATTCATGCATGTATATGTGTGCGCGCTGGTTCAATGCGTTACAGTATAATGTATCACATTATCTAATACATGTAAAGAAAACAAATACTTGTGTCTTTGTCATTGTTTTCTTAAAAGTCGAATGTGCGGCACTACCGGCCAAGTGCTGACACCGCATGGGAGGCACCTGGTGGCTGATTTTTGGAAAGAGAAAGAATCGATTAATGAACGCGTGTGACGCTTGTAAAAAGCTGTCAATAAACATTCACCTAAAGTAAATCTTTAAATGTCGTTTTCTGTTTTTATTACAGGTAATTTATTTTGCCATCATTATTGAAAATCGTGGGAAATTATATCAAACTGTTTTTATTATAGAAACCCAACTGAGTTTTTATTTCACAATTCAACTCTCAAATTAATTACTTGAAATATATTCGGAATAACTGCATATGCATCAAGGATTTTTCTCTAGTATTAATTTCAATTAAAAATTTGTAAATTATACTGCACGTTTATTTTGGGCATTTTATTTTTACTTTAATTTTAATTTTGAACTTAATAAAATTATTTATTCTTAATTTCGCATTGTATTTTTTATATTTTCTAACATGTCAACCACAGTAGGCTTCTTTATCAGTTTCATATAAAATGACAAATATAAACACACGTTTATTAATTAAGAAAATTACCAAACTACACTCAAAAGTTAGATAATAAGACATAACAAGTCGATAGAATTTTAAGAAATCATTATAGTTAGGATATGTTAACGTTTCAGAATGGTCGATTGGTGCGCAGAAATGATGTCTCATTCTAGATTGAAGTTAAATACGAATTAATACGATGGTAAAGTCTGCAATGCCGGTCCGGATGGTCGAGATCGCTAAGGCAGTAGTGCCGGAACGATTTCGGACGAAGAATTGCGAGTTTCAGTCCCGCCTCTAGCATGGTTGTATTTTGTGCGTCGTTTCCCCTACCATCATCATATCGTGTCATCTCAGTTACCATACCGTTACAACCAATAGTGGTCGCTAATGACCTAGTAGTTGATGCGACCTTAAATAACAAAAAAAAGTTGATTATTTTTTTTATTGTGAATGAAGACAATTTATTGTGACATCTCTTACGACCTCGATGTCAATTTAGTTTAATGAAAAATGTTTGCCCGTAATAATTTTCTAAGAACGTACGTGAACTTCATAGCGCGTTTTAGATTCTTTCCCGCATTTTTTATAGGATTTTAAACACGTTATCTTTTGCTGTAGTTCTGACCAATATACATTTTACACTCATTGAACAGTCCACTTTTTCCCTTTTTAAATTTTTAATTGTCCTTCGAATATCTGCTTTTTGTAAGTCACTGGGGCAATGAACTTCGCGGCCTGGCTCGAAATACCGAACACACAAACAGAGGCGATCTTTCTAAATGGCCCGTAGCTGTCGATAGCGGCTAGAAAGGACCTTGTGTCTAGGTTGCGAGTTGCGCGTGTGAAGATGCGGAACGCGATCTGGCCGAGGAGGGGTGGCAGGGGCGGGGGCGGGCCTTGTCACGTGGGGTGCGGGGAGGCGTTACGCAAGGCACCGCCGAGGCAGAGGCCTAGTGCGAGTGATTACAGCTTCCAGCGCTTCCAGTGCTCCAGAAGACGCCGCCACTTCGCCATGCCTCCTCAGGTACGTCCCTCCCCCTCGTTCGCGCCAACCACAAAATAGCCGTGTAGCTTTGAATCAGAGACGCACTCAGAATTTTTCTGGAGAGGGGACGCATATAGTGGCCAGCCTCTTTGATGTTTCATTAAGAATGAAACATTCATGCTGAATGCAAAATGTATTATCATTCGTTGCCTTACTGTTATAATTATAACAATAACAATTAATAAAGTGCCTGAATTTCGTTAATTAAGAAAATTAGTAAAAGTTAAATTTGTTCCAGGGGTAGGACTGAAGGTCCATGAGAGCCGGCCCTCTCATATCCGCTAGTGCTTCGAATATAATTATGTTGTCTTGTCCTCAGGGTTGGATTAATACACAGAAATGCAAACTTTAAGCGCTTCTACCGGTTGGATAATCTCCCCCCCTACATTAACATTTGTATGCGTTCATAAAAACGCAAAAGTATTCAACTATTTCATTAATAAATTTTAAAGATTAATAGCATAATTTAATTAAGATTATAAAACTTTATTAACCGTTGTAGCACCAAAGGAGTGAGGTATAATCCATGAATGAACGGATGAATCTCTATGGTTTCATTACCATTGTATTTGATATTAAATTCTTTAAAAAAATGTTTGACTCTGAAATAGAATGGTTTCGGGTAAGGAAGACATTTGAACACAATTCGCGATTGGGAAAAGACATTCAATATATTGGAATTCAAGGGAATAGTTTGCTTTAACCGTATACCTATCATTCAGCAGCGCCCTATTGAATAATTAATACTACTTATACAACTACTAACGATACTACTAATAATAATAATAATAATAATAATATATAATAATAGGAGTAGAGTAGCGAATGTGATAATAATAATATATTTTTTATTTTTAGTTATTATGTTGGATAAGAAATGTTTGTGTACCTTCCTGGGGCATGGTTTTTTTGCAGAACCAAATGGAATTGTGGGGCGCTAATTCACGGAATCTTTCATAGTCCGAGGATCATTGTGAATTGTGCCGCTAAAATACAAAACTACTATTTGGACGTTCAATTACATATAAGAGAGTACTCTGTCCTAGAACGAGTGCTATAAACATTCGAAGACGATTCTCGCAGCTGAAAGTTTGACATTAAAATAATAATGTTGAGGATGTTTGTTGTCAACAGGGTGATTGAACAAATGAACAATGTGGCAGGTGCACCTTGAAATTAGTTTTTTAATAAGCTCGTTATTCCTGTAGGATCGCCCGTTTCTCCGAAGAGTTCGTGAGGGCTGTGGACAGGGCCTCTTTACGGGGGCCGCACCATCATCTCGAAGGCTGGCTCGCCTACTTCAAGCTTCAAGGCGTTCCCTACGCCAAACCGCCAATTGGGCTCGCTTCGTTTTCACAGGTACGTATTACGTACGTTTTTGTAATGAATATTCTCGTGTTTTCCGGGCGCGGTCAACGCGGCAATCATTATTCCGCTAAGTGTAGTGACTGTTCTATCAGCGAGGCGGATGTCTTCCCTCTCATGGATGGTCGAGTCCAGGTAGCCACGGGATGCCGGCTGACTAGTTTTTCGCTAGCACTGACGAGCTCTTAGCCCCGAATGGATTGCCGATCTCGCGTGGTAGTGTATGCGTGTAAGTGTACGTGTGAATGTATGGTGTGAGATTATGAGAAGGAAGAGGAAGGACAGATTGCCGCCGATGCGTGCCATTACTAGGGTCTGCTCCTCGTATCGCATGGTGTTTGATCAGGGACTCTATTTTCATTTACTACTAGTGTACTGGTTACGCAATGAAAGTATTGCCATTTTGCGAAAAAGAAAAGAAAAAAAAAAAAAAAAAAAAATAAAAGAAAAAAACAAAAAAAAAAAAAAAAAAAGGAGAAAGAAAAAAAAAAAAAAGGAAAAAAAACGTTGCTTTTTTCGTATAGAAACAACTGTTCTTGACCGCCTGCTAACAAACCGGAATAATGCTTAAATCCTATAATGTAGGAATGACTTCCTAATGCGTTGTGCAGTCAAATCCATGATCTTGCTGGCCTGCGGGATTTCGAAAAAATCGTAATTGACGGCGAAATATCTGTGTCAATGCTAGACGCCTAAACCTTCAGAACACGATTTTCTCAAATGATTATTCCCCAATCAATCTGAAACGGACTTTTGACGCTCTATGAGTTGAAAAGATATTTTGCCTTGGAGAGTACTTTCCAGAAATCTCAACAGATCTCAGAAATTTTCTCAAAGTGACTCCAATTTTCATTTAATTCTGATTCCTTTGACCCACTGAAAACAAGTGGCTCGGTCTCTTTTTTGATTCAAATTCCGATTTTTAATATTGCAAAAATTTCAACTCTTTGGGTACGCTTATACGTTGTCGGGCAATGAAAATTACGTATATTTGCCAAAGTGCGTGTAATGAAAACAAAAAAATCTTAAACAGCAAATCTTACAAAGTAATGCTTCAGAAAAATAACTGTATGGCTCTGGTCCACAAATAAGTTTTCAAACGGAATTGTAAATCCTATGCAATAACAATAACTCATCCTAAAGACTTCTGAAATTTTTACAATTTTTTTTTCAGAATATCTCGCCCTTCCCTTTCAAAACTTCGCAGAAAGTATCCCAATCCTAAGCGAATATTCTCAAAGCTTTCCACAAGACAAATTCACTTGCAAATATTCAACAGCATTAATTTCAAATATCCGATAATATAAAATATTAATTCCAAATTCGTATTCAGTGTCGAATCCAGAACATTTGTAACATCGCATTTGAAACATGAATTTAATAAACTCTAAAACAACAGCTGTAACAATCGGGACCATTACCGTGAGAATGAATGACAAACTATTTAATAAGTAATGTGTTTAACACCCTAAAACGTGGTAGCCAAACGGTAATAAATTGTAAAAAATGTTATACCTATTGATGTGCAACAACGCCACACGCACCACACGCAACAAGTCATAACATTCCAGGGATACTTGTCATTTTTAGGAGACGTTTAAAGGCTCCGAGAACACGTTTATCTGGCGAATTGGTGTAAATACACTTACTTTCATAAAGAACTTGTTTAGTTCACGCCTGGAAACTTGTATTCTTACTAACTTCAGTATGTTAGTTTTAAAATTGGTACAGAGCGTCCAACATCCCCACGGAGAGACACAGGCTAAATCACGTGCTATAATTTCACCGCCTAATACTTTTTGGCGCGAATGAAGTGTTTCTTGTATTTCAAAGCAACCTTCCTTCTGGAGTTAAACGTCAAAGGTTGCAGAAGTACACGAGTCAAAACGTGCGAGAGGCAACATGTTTGTTTGGGAGGCACAGCTCTTGCATTCTGCGCGAGATAGCAGGAGCTTATTCGTCCTCGTTGTGTCGTCTCGACATCGCGACATAGCGCCTCCGGCCCGCGCTGCCGCCCCCTGCCACCGCGGCTGAGGAAATGTTTTCAATGAGCCCTCGCAGTTGCGATATGGAGGTCTCTCTTACCCCAGTTACAACCCATCAGAAGAAGATGCGATTAGAAGCGCTGTGAGACATTTTCGCCACTTACCGAAACGACGAAGCACGATATCAGCACAATAACGACCACGATATTTCCACATACAATTACGCGGCACATGGAAGTTGTTGGCCATTGAGGGTATCGGTCGGAGTTCACGGAATTGTAATTGCTCTGATGGTTTGTATCTGAGACGCCAACACGAAATACGTTAAAAACAACCCAATTCTAAAAGTATATTTAAAAGTATTTGAAGGACCTATTTACTCTATGTGAGAAGTTGACTGATAACCCAAACATTTTGTTTCACATTAGACAATATAATGAATAAGATCAAGAAGCAAGATACTATATTTGAAACCGTTTCTTTTGTGTAGATTAACCAAAAATCACCACCAGTTACAAATGTTTATCAAGAAAACAGTTACAAATCGTCGCCCGACCACGAGGAAACTGCTTCTTGTTGGACGCCGTTGACTGCAACGATTACCGTAACTGATATACGGGGGAGTATCAAAGCATACGATTATTTACATGCGATTATGCGTGGCACAAGCAGCGTTGTCGTGTCGTTATATGTGGAAACAACTTGATTGCTACACCGCTTCCCCCAATAATGTTTTCATTTCAAACAAGTTATAATTCTTTATCTTCATGTATGTAACACTGCTTCAATATATCAATCGACGTCATTTATAATTGTGCAAATGCTGCAGTGTGTCCTGTGGAAAGACGCATGTTTCACGCAAAAGAACGTCCTTAGGTTTGACTTGGCGACCTCTTCAATTCTAGGCAAGAGACACCAATAAAAATGTCCAAATACTAATGTACTAGTCATGGATAGAACGAACGACCCGTTCTTGAAACATAGTTTTACAGGTGAACGATGGTATGTCACTGCTGGGACAAAAGCCGTTACGTAAAGCCGTTTCTGAAATATTGCAGAAAACGTAATAAACGAAAAGCGCTAATGGGACAATTCATGCCGTACAAAAATATACAAGGTTAATAACAGTAACAAAAACTTAACAAAGAATAAATTTTCTTTGAAAATTCATCATATCGCAGCAGAATGTGACGCAAACAACATTTTGAGAATAGCAAAGTAGAAAAAGAAGGAACGGAAATAAGTAATCTTGAACAATGAAGGAGTTTATTGGCAAAACATGGACATCTTTGGTGAAGCGAGTAACAATATGCCCTCACATCAAAAAATATTTTCTTGGTTTGCGACGCCATCAATTGAACAAATATATTGGAGACAAATGGATATTCAAATGTTTTACATTTTATGCAATTTAGACCGTACTTTTACAGTTTAGTTCCTTTCTAAAATTAGAATTCTACCATTTAGACATATGAAACATATACGTCATGTGAAAGAACTTCTGAGATTTAGCAAAAATGCGCATGGAAAAAGGTATGGAATACAAATAGAATAATGCAGAATGGATAGAAGACGTGACTAATCTGATTTGTTTTTCTAAAATTTCCAATGCCCAAAAGCTTTGTAGGTTGCAAAGGATTAAAGGTCTTTTGAGAATCTCGCGAGGTTCTCCAAAAGCTATTGCGAATGGTTAAATACTGAAATACGAAAACTCTTATCAGTCTGTGCTGTCATTTTTACGCGATAGGAAAAGTTTCAGTTAGGTTGAAGCGTGCATTGGTTTTTCTGACGCAGTGGGCAAACAAACGTTCCTGCCACACCCAGCCAATGCTACTTCCTAATCCAAATATTTTTTCTAGAACATCTTCAAATGGTGGGTGTTGACTTTATCATCATAGCTTTGAAACCGACATTTGACCTTTAGCAATCGTCCTAGCGGAACCTGTGACCCTGTGATATCTAGCAAGAAAACCAAGTGTTCAGTTTCCCACATGCAATCCAACAACTGGCAGGGGGCTCGTCTTGCCAGATTAAACACGCTGAAGATACAATACCAGTGGTTTCGGATCTCTAAACGTTTTAGAATCCGGATACAAAATTCTAAGTTAGAGGCATCAAATCAGAGGTACCAGTTATAGAGGCTAATTTAAGCAAATCACTTCTCTACATACTCTCTCGATCTCTAAACACTTTTTTTCTACTAATGGCGATTCAGTGACCCCCTCCAAAGGCACTCGAGTTTGCTGTTATCTATCTTTCTATTTGGAAAAATTGATATAAATATTTATTTATATTAGAATTTATGTAATATTTTACAAAAAGTAATATTTGTTTAGTATCATATACGCTACAAAAATACATAAAATAATAATCAAATGCTTTATTTAACAAAAATATATGATTGTCTCTCCACAAACGATCCGGCAGAACCACCCCTGTGGCTACCTATACCGGTTTTTTCAGAATCCCAGACACAAGAGAGACTCGAGAGAATTTGAGAGATATCCTTAAAACTACTTTGAGGCGCCTAAAGTTAGGTGCCATAACTTAAGAGTGGCTGCAATAATATATTTTTTCATGCTGGAGCCTTAATTGAAAGAACGACGAGGAATAGTATCGTTTTGCCCCCCATCTTTCATCTCGTGAACTCGTGAATAAGTTAGATAATTTTTTCTCTATGTATTGGACTTCTTATGAATCGAAAATAATAATGATGTAACCCAAATAAACGCAATCCTTTGACCTATATAGATTCGATGAATTGTAAGCATAGTAAAAATAAGTAACAATTCTTCATTTCCTTGTAAATTGAAGCTTAAATTTCATTAGAGACTTATTTTGTATTCCATCAAAAGTTATATTTCTGTCGGTTTCATTGTCGTTATTTTCCGATAAAGTAATGGCACTTATAAAAACAAATTGTACAGTCATAATTGATATAAAAATGTTTACTTTCATTCAGAAATATAATAATTTCTACTTAGGCGATGTTCTCACCTAAATGAACCAACGAAGTGTCGGTTCATTCTACCTCGTAATATTCCGGCTACTTAATTTGTAGAGCCATGATTAAGAAATGACATACGGAGTACATTTCACGTCTTTTTCAAACGATTTATGCATGAGTCCTCCTATCCCGTTACTCGGCTCCAACTGTCGCTTTGGGCAAAAACATTCATTCATTCATTCATTCTCCGAAGACATTAGTACGTAAATACATTAGCTTGTTTTTTCTTGTTTTGTTTCGTTAGCAGTAAAACTGATAGGCAAGGGGAGGATTGATGATTGCAGTCTCGACTGCCGCTTCTCTTTCACACATGTTTAGTACTGGACGCCGTATCGCCAATTTGACGGGGGTGTAGGTTGTTAGGTTGTTCTATGAGTTGAAACTAAGAATTGTAAGACTGACGCTCCAAGTATGTTACTCGCTTTCTTCAAGAAGAGTAGAATTCATCTAAAAATCCTCCGATCTACAGCGTTAAACCTACAAAAAATGAGGAATTACTAGCATGTGCAAATATTACTCATTCAAGACAACGCGCCCTCACCAGAGCCGCTGTGACCAATGAACTGCTGAAGCAAATGGAAGGTGCTTTATCACCCGCGATGTCCAAGATGTAACTGCCAAGTAATGTAGCTCTTCTCGAATTGAAGAATTCGATTAAGATCCAAACTCCAGGCCTATATGGAGTGTCAAAGCAAAGTTCAGACTAATTTCACAATCACATGCAGCATCTATCATCGAAGTCGTCCACGTTACGGACAAATGCGTGAATCTTCACAGCAGTTAATGTAGAAATGGACCTTGGTTTGAAAAACTCTTTGGAAATATATTCTTTTTTTTTTTGTATTTAATGTCGCATCAACTACATAGTCATTAGCGACCACTATTGCTTGTAACGGTATGGTAACATTGGCTTGACACGATTGATGATGATGATGATAGGGGTGAAAGGACGAAACACAATACAACCATGCCGAGCCCGGGACTCGAAACCCGCGATCATTCGGTCCGAGTTCGGTACGGCACTACTGCTAGCGATCTCGGCCACCGATCGGCTGTAAGATATTCTGTTTTACTTTATCTTCTCTTTTTATGGTCCATCGGAGTTCAAAAAAAACGGTTTCGTCGGAACAATAGCTTGTTTTCACATTCTGTTATGTAATTCGTAACAAATCTGACAAGCATCGAAGCGTAATGAGGGGTTACCCGGGCTTTGTTTTTTTCCATTAGGCATCGGCAGTCGTAAGCCAGACATGCCTTTTCCCTTCGGCAAAGGGCTCGGCGCCTTGGTTCCGTGGGTCCCGGAGGTAACCCATCCAGAAAACCGGACCCAATGAGAATGTTTAAACCTTCGTGAACGCAGGTTAAGCCAACTGGGCAGCGACGCCCGGCTTTTCACTGGGAATTCACATATCTTACGTAAGTACTACAGGAATACATCGAGGTTTTTGCTCTTCGGCGATCGCGTATCAGAAAGGCAAGAGATCGCAAATGACAGGATTCACTCGTGGAACGGGTCGCCACGCCACCGCAAGCTCCTTGAAACACCCACCGAGGGGGAAACGCCTCCAGTTACTCGAGGGTTACCACTTTGCCGGAAAGGATCGACTTCGGCCACTGCTTGCGAATCCAAAACGAACGCAACCTCTCTTCGAATGAAAATTAACAATAAATCCACGCAGTTGCGTCGACATCAAGAAATCGCATTTCCGAATTAATGAAGGTCGTTAGACGTTATGAGGGAGTGATTGCGTATTTACGTGTGCATTTGTGAAATAATATGAACATACAGTCGAAAGCAACAATGAATGACATCTCCATATGTTTTAAAATTAATAAAATGTCTGGCTATCACTGATATGTTATGAATTAAGTTTTGCTATCCCCCTTTATATTAAAAATTGTGGATTGCCACATTTTCCATATTATTTGAAAATCAGAATTGTTGTTATTATTATTATTATTATTATTATTACCATCACAATATCAAACAAAAACCATGCTGTAGACTATACATTATTTGGAAAATTTAATTCGTGATCTGTTCGCTAATTAAGATAGAACATTCATTGCTTCCAAAAACTGAAAGTGTACAAATTATAAATATGAATAGAACAAAAATACAAGTGATCCTTGATTTATTTTCTTAATTCGTAGACACTTTTGTGGATTAGCTTATTTTACTTGCCCTCTTCGTTTTAAAAGATTTTGTCTCAGAGTCGCGTACACGCATATTGAAAATATTTATATTCAATATTGGTATTGTGAAATTTCATTGACATTTACAATTAAATAATTATATGAGTCATCGTTGTCGATAATTTAATTATTTATACGCCAATTATTT
>BOPP01000901.1:0-11208 GCA_017312745.1 Gryllus bimaculatus | reverse complement strand
GGAGGCGGCTTTTATTGATGGACAAGAAGATAACCCGAGGATAATGGATTAGTCTGTGGTGGCCCTACACCAAGCATATGACGTCATATGCTAATAGGAAAGGGGGAGATAAGTCTTCATCCTAAAAATTCGGGAACAGATCTTATACGTAGCTTACAAAACTGCTAACGACACGAGTGAATCCTCCAAATGCAACATAGTTTTAATAAAATGGAAATTACCACTGGCCACACCGAGGTATAAAGCGCTTAAAAGTCAAAAGAGCTCCGATATAATCAGCATCTACTAAATAGATCAATCAAGGGGAACTTTAAATGCATGATTCCAGTTTATGTAAATAGAAAAATATGAAAATGGAACTGAAAAACTTCTCAGAATTAGTCCTAATATCTATCTTTTTCAAATAATATCATCGCGTCTGGCTTCATTTTCGTAATGCCAATCACATCATGTAATGACACAAAGAGTAGTGAAAAACTCACGACTGACAGACTAGCATTCCTGTTACATTGTTAAAACATTTTAGACTAGTACTTGATAGAGCCATGTATCACACAACTGGGAAGGATCTGAACTGGATACGGCGAGTTAATCGCTACAATTTGGCAGAGATACGACTCCATGTGGTCGCAGAACGCGATATACGGCGTTAATATCGGGAAAACTAGACATAAATAAGTGTAGCGAGCTTGTTCACGGACAATAACCGACTACGGTTCACATCCGATTCAATTCAACCGTAATGTCAAGTATTAAACACCCTGATGTTGCCAAATGGTATTACTCCCAGGCGGTGGAACTGCTAGTGAACGATCCAACGACGTGCAGTATAAGCATCTTGCAGGCCGACACCTCGTTCTACTTGGAAGCGTTGGATTTACAACCAAAGAGTAATCACGAACAAAAATACAATAACTGAGCAACGGAATACTAACGTTAAAATAAATTTCTTGGGGAGAAGTGCTTCTGTTAAGATATAATATAAACATGTTTTGAAGTTAAAAATTTAGAACGGTGAAAGCTTGAATTACATTTTACATATAACTCGATAATGATTAAGCAGAACCAAAATATATACAGTACAAACTGCTAGATTAAGAAGATTCAATTTCAAGTATTTATTTCTGAGTAGCACATGTTCAAATTCCTCCTTCACAATTCTCAAAGTCTGTGGTGGGCTTAGCTCTAAATGTAAAATCTCGTTCGCGGAAACCATAACGAAGTGAATACGAATCTAAAATATATGGCTTCCCATGGAATCTTTCCACTGTTTCTGTCCGAATTCTGCGCTCGCACATTCGCAGCAAAAGCGCCTCCAAGGCCGCAACCTATAGAGGGCAAAGAAGGGAGAAAATATTAATTTCCGTTTAAGGCAATCCTCCTCAGCTGTCGGCCGCGACACGTCGGAAAAGAAAATACTCGGAAGCCGACGTACATTATTAAACATTCGGCGGAGCGGGAATTCCATTTCTTCTGCGGCTGACACGCCGGGATCTGCACAGGGGGCGGATCTCCCCCACCCCGCCTCTCCCGCCCCTCCTCGCACCACCCCGCCTGCCCGCCCGGCGCCGAAGACGCGGCGGAGCGCGGGTGGATTGCCAGCTTGATTTTAATATTCGTACTGCTCGTATTAAGCGCGCAGCCACGAGCGCGCTTCCCGTGTGGATTTTTGCGCGGGGTACGTCGAGGGGAAAGAAAGGCGTCTTCCCCAACTCCTCTTTGTGGGGCAGTGTGGCCCTCGGAAAGAGAGAGAGAGGGGATGCGAAAAGGGCGCTGGGGCGGGTGAGGGCGGAGGGGGCTGCGGCGGCGCGCGAGCGAGACGGCAGGCCTGAGGGCCGCCCGCTGGTACCGAAATGAGAAAGTTAGACGGGGCCAAGGGCGGAAGAGGCGGCGCGAAGGGCGCCGGGAGGAGGGGCGCTGAATGGAAGCAGAGACCACGGAGAGCGCGCGCAGGAGCACGGGAGACTGCGGAGGAGGGAGGAGGGAGGGGGACGAGAAGGGAACAACAGGCCGAGGAGAGGCCTCGTGCAAATCGGAATACCAAGGATTTCGGAAGCAGCAAAAACGATGGGAGGATTCTGTGCTCTAAGTAATTTACTTTGCGGTATGTAGCGGCGGCGGTCGCGGGCCGCTGCGGAGGGCTGCCGCGCGCGCCCGCCGCGCTGGATGTAACCGGGTTCGCTCTGCATTCCAGGCGTTCGACCTCGGCGGAGCAAGTCCGAAGGCATGTCCGTCCACTGGAGGATACGCACAACTGCGCGCGACGAGCGGTCGCCCACGGCTGCGACTGACAAACGAGCGAAAGGGTTTACGATGCGGATATATCCGTCGCTCGGACACGGGTAAGCTGGACATTCACGAAGCAAAAAAGTCCGCCCGAGGCCAAATCCCCCGGGAACGGGTAATACCCTTGGATACAAAACCTGCTTTGTCTTCAATCTAAATTCTATATTAACACAAGTTCCCGAGCACATTTTATCTGGGCCAAGGGAGACCAAAAATCGCTTATGGGTTTTTAGACGATTAAATACTCATATGATATTACATTATTACGATATTTATCAATCTAACACGCACTTATTTATCAAAAATTATATTGATGTGACAAGGTCAATGAATTTGCAGGTGCTTGAACTGTAAATCTGTATTGTTGTCGAATTTAAGAGCTGATAAAAATTCAACTGTCGTTAAACACTAATCATTTCAGTAACCAGATTTCAAATATTTCAACAGCACCTAGCATCATTACAATACTTCCCTCCCCGCCACAAGACCTCCCATTGCAAAGGCGATATCAGCGAGCACGTAAGCCTGCGCGGGGGCGGGTCGGCGCGGCGTGTGATCCTCCCCCTCCCGGGCCGGCGTGGGCGGTGCGTCGCTGGCTCGCCGTCGGCCGGCCGCATGCCCATACGGAGGCGGCTTTTTAATATATCGCGCGGAGACGTCTTGCCGGCAATTAGAGCCTGGGGCGGCCGGCGAGGGCCGCGGCGCGGCACCGGCGCGCAGGCGCGGCGCGGCGCGCGCTGGTGGCGGCGCCGCGCCTGTAACTATAATTAAAATCTCTCTCTCATGCGCACGCGCGGCACCGGGCGCCGCAGCCGCCCCGCCCCGCACTCCCTCCCCGCTCTCCCTCCCTCTCGCCCGGAACACCGCCGCCTAGTACTCGCGCGTGACCACTAACATACGACGGGCCGACGTGCGGCGATGGCGGCGTGCGAGCGTTACAGGTAAATGTACGTTGGGCCCGCGGAAGGGCCGCCGCTGCGACGACGAGCGACATGCGTTATGAAACTCGGCGACGGGAACTGCGCCTCATGAACGTCCCGGCAGCGGGTGACGGAACGAGAGGCGGGGCCGGCAGGAAGGCGGGGGGGGGAGTCATTCGTTGGGAGATGGGCAACGAGATCGCGAGACGAAGGAACAGGCGGGTGGAGAGATAGCGGCGGAAGAATGAGTTATGGACAGGTTACAGGAGGGTGGCCAGAAAGGGTCACAGGAGTCAAGAGAAATAAACCGAAAGGAAACGATAGGAGGGAGACGGAAACCCCACGTGTTACTGAAGGGAGAGAAGGATAAGCTAGCTATAGGGCGCCAAAGAGAAGAGACGAAAGAAAGCAGAATCCACGGTAATGTGTAGTAGAGCATCCCGAGTTAAGTGAACGAAAGGAAACATATGGTACGACGTGGAAACTGCTACGAATACGAGCACCACAGAGGACTGGAAGTTAACGAGAGCGGAATACGGAGAAACCGCAAGGCGATGCAAACAAAAGAGGCCAGCGACGACGGCGGGTGGGAAGATGATAGGGTCCACACGCCGGGGGAAAAAGTGATCACGGACGGCGAAAGCGGAGAAGAGGAGGTGAGGCCAGATGGCGTACCGCGAGGGAGGGGGGGGCGCGGGCACAGGAACGATGACTACGACGCCGCAGTCGCATCGGCTGTCCTATATCGCACTGCGCGAAGCGGAAGGCGGGACGGGACGGGACGGGGCGCGCGCAGAAACGGTTGCGAGTGCAGAGCCGAGGCGGGGCAGAGTGCGAGCGCGCAGAGCGGGCGGGCAGAACGGTGCGAGGCAGAGCGAGGCGGGCAGGTGGAGCGCGGCAGAGCGGGCGGGGGCAGAACCGGTGCGAGGCAGAGGCGGGCGGGGCAGAAACGGTGCGAGGCAAGAGCGGAGCGGGCAGAGTGGAGCGCGGCAGAGCGGGGCGGGCAAACGGTGCGACGGCAGAACGAGTGCGGTCAGAGGTGGAGCGGCGAACGGCGAGTCAGAGCGAGGCGGGGGCAGAAACGGAGTGCGGCAGAGCGCGCAGAGTGGAGCGGGCGGAACGGTGCGATCAGAGCGGGGCGGGGCGGGGCGGGGCGGGGCGGCGGCGGGGCAGAGCGGGGGGAGGCAGAGCGAGCAGGGCAGAGCGGAGCGGGCGAACGGAGTGCGGCGAGTGGGGCGGGCGGAACGGTGGGCGAGTCAGAGCGGGGCGGGGCGGGGAGGGGCCAGAGAGGGGCGGAGCAGAGCGGCGGGCGGGCTAGAGCGGGCGGCCAGAGCGGGTGCGAGCCCAAGGAGCCGGAGACTGGGGCGCGGACCGGGCGGGGGAGTAAACACCACAGGGGCGGTGATGGCAGGTCCGCCCCACGCGCGGCGGGCCTCCGCCACGGCAGAGCGCCGCGCCGCGCCGTGCCGTGGGACCTCGCAATAGCTGCGAAATGACTGCGCTCCGCGTGCGAATGTGGCGCGGGCCAGAGTGAGCGCTGCGAAGTGCAGGGCACTGCAGGAATTTCGCGAGGCGTTTCACGTGTTATGTTCGTTTTAGTGGAGCTCGTTGCTCTGAATGTGCCTTGAAATTTACAGAAAACCATTTGGCGAGATTTTTAGAATCGTTTCTTCTTGAAAGCACATGGGGGGCATAAACTAAAAACTTCACCGCTCCCGGAGGCGTAAGTTTGGCAACTTGAATTAAAATTAAAATACCAAATATACCTCCGGAGGGCGCTGAACAAATTAATGCAGCAATACGTCAGGTTTTCATTTGATCGCACATATTCGCAAAACGCCCTATGATTTAATTTTGTATGAAAAAAAGCTGTGGTCAGCAATTGAAATTATTTACACATCTTTTGACGAATTCAGGGGTGTTGAATTTTTACGCAATTTCTCTCGTACGTTAAAAGTTCTCTCTCAGAACTGGGCTCCTGCACAGTACATCGGTCGTGTAAAAGCCATGAACAGCATTATACTGTACCATTTGTACGCAAAATAACATCTACACGAAAAAGCATTTCTTGGCGACCATGCTGTTTACATTTGTACAATTTCGTTACTACATAAAGAAAACTTTTTTCTAGGAACCAAACCTTTCTCTTCACTTTCAGGTTTCTACCAAAGAAGGATTAGCAAAACAAAAAACATCAACAACAAACCAACAGGGTTTAGAATCACCATTTTTGCATGTTCCAGCAAAACCAAAAGGATTTACAAAGGACACGCACCGTGTGATGCTCTCTGCAGCCTTTCCGAGGCGCCCAAAGCTCTCAGCCAAGGCTAGTCACCCGTCTTAGGAACAAAACGAGTTGTATCATTTCGACAAACAAAAATAAAGCAGAAGTGACGCGAGGCTAGATTAAATATTAAAGAGAGCCTTTTTTTTGTTTTGTCCGCGCCGCCTGCAAATCTCTTACATCCTGTTTGAGCAGGGCGTATGAAGTATTCAAGGGACCCTGAGCAACAACAGGCTCCTCCGGAAGAACACCGGCGGCGCAGAGAGAGAGAGGGATAGAGTCGGGGCGGGGGAGGGGCGAAATGTCACCGGCACGAAAAGAGAACCCGCGACAGCGTTTGGCGTGGTTGGCGACCCTGCCTGCCGGCGACGGACGTCATCAAGCGTCCTTCAGCTGCCTGCCGAGGCACCGGAGCGCGAACGCACCGCGGGGGAGGGGGGAGGCGTGGGCGGCGCCGAGCGACACTCGCAGCGGAAGTGATTGCGCTCATTTCGAAATTGGAAATTAAAGATTAATCCGCAGGGAGAAAGAGGAATCGGACTCTTCAAGAGAGAGATGATTATGTAGCAGATTAAACGAAGGGAGTTTTCCATGATCTGCCAAAGGCGGACTGATGGCCAGTGTCTTGCGAACATGAAGCAGCGAGAGAAATGAAACTAGTACGTTCCTTTGGAAACGAAACAGAAGAGATTTATACTCCTGTTACATCCGCTGCGGCAAGTAGCAAACAGATTTCACAAATTAATGTGTTAAATAAAAATAATCCAAATGTTTCAATTTATTTTATTTATTTATTTAATTATAAAATGTCAATATTCGGATAATCTCACTTACTTTTGAAAACTAACTTCCAATGAACTCGCAGTTTCAATAGGCCTCCATACATAAACTATTCGATCTACATTCGAAAATAGTCAGTCAACATGTGATTGTCGAATTGCGAATGTCCACATAGGAATTGACGGAAAGAAGATCTCAGTAACGTGCACACCAGATTTTTGGGATGTGAAGGGCAAAGTATTAAACAATACTAAAATAGAAGGTGGGCTATAGGTCACTTGGAAGAAATGCTTTTTTCTCAACTTTTAACTTCATTTATTCATCAGCTTTAAAGATATTATTACACTTATTACAAGTGGTTACAATATCTGAAGAAAGTTTTCAAACTGACTGAATTCTTAATACACATATGACATCTTTAAAGAACGTAAGCTCTTATAGAATCACTGATGTGGTAGGATAATAGGGCACCCGTAAATGGCGAGCTAAGTGCTATGTCATTTCGTTTGTATCAAATTTAAACGTAATTCTATACTTTTCCTAAATACTCTCTCTTTCAAAATTCCTTACTCTGGCATGTCCAGTTGTTGCATTTAACCCTCACTTTGCATTAATAATGCGCATTCAAGCACTGTACTCTACCTATTCATAAAAATTCTTTTACTTAACAATGATAAACACTTTTAACAATTGATTTTACGTATAGTTCACTAACACCTTAACAAGAACACCTTAAAACGAAACACGTCGGTGGTCTTTATTAGTTTCTTGCTACTCTACTCAATTGACTTCTGAATAATTGATCGTGTCAACCGATATGTCTCCCCAGGGTCGCCCAGAAGGAAGGGGGGGGGGCGATAGAGCTGGAACAACGTATCCACGCCCCGACTTAATTGGGGCCGGAAACTTTTTTCGTTCAAAACACAAAAACATTATTTACTTTAATTCAAAATTGACCGCTATAAGCCTTTTCTATTCCATAAAGAGATGAATGCTACCTATGAATTGGGGGCGGTTTTTGTATGAAATAAGGAGTTCCCATGTATTTACTTGGCCCAGGTCCCGTCTTTTCTCCTGGTGTCCCTGCATGGCCAAACTACATTTCATCTGAATCATTTAATAGTAGATAGTATGGATTGCAAAAATGAAAAGAACTAATACAATTCATAAATAATTAAAAATGTATTTACCCACTGTCACTCGTGACACATTTGAATAATCAAAAACTGAAAAATCGATCTGAGTTCTAACGAGACATTATCAATCAGCAATGACTGGACCGCAAAGGAGGCGATGATTAGGGACAAGACCGCCAAAACGCAAACTACCCGCCTTGTGCCCGAGACGCAGAGGCAATGGCGCGCACGTGGCTTCGTTGGCGGCCGCCAGCCGCAAGACGCCCCCCGCCCCCGCCACCCCGCCCGCGCACGCATCCGCCCGTCTCGGCGGCGCGACGCGGAGGTGCAATATTCTAAGTGCATCGTCACTCCGTCTGATTGCTCGGCGCGCGTATCGAGTTACCGGGCGATCAACGCGGCTCGCAACTCTTGCCCGCCGTCTCGCGTCCGCCTCTTTCCTTCCCTCCGACACAGCCGCCTCCGCCTCCGCCTCCGCCATCTCGTGATGGATCCGCGGCCGCCGCGTTCCCCCTCTCGAATCCGAGGCCTCCCCCGGAATATAAAAGTAGTTAGCGTGCCTGTCCCCAATTCGGGAGAGCGCCGCCGCCACTTCCCCACTACTCTTCTCCTCGCAGGTACGCGCGCTCTCCGCCGCTCCTAGCCCCCGCTTCCGCCAGATAGGGGGCGGCGTTCGGCCGTTTCAGAGGCCGCCTGCACCGCAATCAGGCACCGCCGCCCCTTTCTTATCCGGCAACTCGGGTTTCTCACAACTTCCATAAAAGACACGCGATTTTTTTTCCCTCCCCGTTATGTTTGGGGTGGAATCTGCTGCGCTCTCTCCGACGGTTAGCGAGGGAAAGAAAGGCCAGCAAGTGCATTCGAGAACTAAAGGTCTCCGGGGGAATACACGTTCTCCCCAATAAAGTTTGCGGTCAAATGTGCACTCTATGCAATATCGGGGAGAAATGAGAAAAGGAGTATGAGAAGGTTCGCTTGTACTTTTTTTCTAACAAACTGCAGTCGGATCGACTGCAACGAGAACAAAGGGCACTGAAGGAAACAATGGAATCAACGTTACGCGCTCATACACGGTTTGAACCATATAAAAAAACACAAAAAAAAACCTATAAGCGAGATAATGAGGAAACGCCAATTAATATTACAATACGCGCGCGCGGCATCAAAGTCTCCGGGACGCAGAGCGCGCGCACAAAGCGAAAGGGAGGGTGGGGGTGGGGCGCTGTCGGTCCGCTCGCCCCAGGCGCGCGCCCGCCGGCCGTGCGGGAGCACACCGCCCGCGGGCAGCGAGGCGCGCGCGCCGCCCCCTCCGTGCCGCCGTCTCGCTCGGATCCCCATCAGCCCCCCTTCCCACTCCCCCCATTCTGCCCGGCCCCCTTCGCCTTCCCACCCAGCCGCCGGTTCCACCCTTCGTACCGCGCATAACACTACGATCGCCATTACACAAGTGAACAGCTGCGGACGGGGGACCCGTCGGCGGCCTGCCGTGTGCGCCGCGCTCGCCCCCGCCGCCGCCCCCGCCGCCGCCATGGCGGCACGCCGCCCTCCCGCGCCCCGCCCGAGCCCCATCATCATGTACATGCGCGAGTGGAAACTTATGCTTTAGCGGACAACACAATGCGCTGCCATGCAATGTGGCGTGCCGCATAAATAGGAAGAAGCGGACCACGCCGAGCGGGCTCCACCGCCCGCAGCCAACGCCACCGCCGCCGCCCCACGTCGCGTGCCCACGCGCTCCTGCTCGGCGCTCCCCACCGCCAGAGCCGCCGCCCCGCCCCCGCGCCAAAAACGTCATCTGGGATCGAACATGGACCCTCCGCTTCGCGACACGTGGTCGGCACAGGCCGCCGCTATTGGTAATTAAGGCGAAGCAATTGGCCGAGCGCGGGCAAAAAGGGACAGGGCCGCGAGCGCGCACGAGGACGCGCGAGGGCCGAGGCGCGGCCCCGAGGGGACGCAGGGCAGTGAAGGGCTTACCGCGCGGGGAACAGGGGGGTCGACGGCCGCCGCGTCAGCGCCTCCGCGGAGGGACGAGGGATTCGAACACGCCCCGCCGGGCTGCAGGGCAGAGGGTGAGGGGGGCCGCTCGCCGGTAATGACGATGGCCAAAGCGGTGCGTGGGGTTGAGCTGCGTAGAACGAACGAGTCTTGTACGCAGGGGCTGGATATACAGTCAATGTTTCAGCTTGCAGTGGAACGTACCACTCACAAGCAAGTCGGCGAGAGAACCATGTCGCGTGAGAAGGGACAGAGTATGATCGCGATGTTTATGTTGTTCAGCATGATCCAGCAAACGCTGATCTTCGAGTAGGATCCTATGTTCACACGTAGGCTTCCGCGGCTCGAGTTCATTACTTCTAGGCTGTCCGGGTGTCGCCGCGTCAGAGGGACCTCTCCGCCAATCACGGCGCACTTGCGTTACCCGACCCCCTAGGCTGGAAAAGATATATAACAGCGGAGGCGGAGCTTTACTGTGTCACTACCCTGAAGAAGCATGCGACATGACAGGCGAAACGTCGGCCTATCCGCCAACGACGCGGCGTCACCCGGACAGCCCAGAAGTAAGTAAGGATCCTATGTTCGTTAAATTGCCAATTGGCTGGCGTAAGTAACGCCGATACTGAAGGGAAGAGCAACTACCTGCTGCGCAGAAGGTACGCGAGAGGGGAGGGAGACGATACAACCCACCTGGCCGCAGCGGGGAGGCGCCGCCCTCGCGCGGGGAGCAGCGGGGAAGTCGCGCGCCATCGACCGCCGCGGCCCTTTCTTTCCGGCGGGGACGGCGGGAGGCAGGGAGGCGGCGGGGAGTAGGTGGTCCGCGGGGAGCCGCTGATGACGTCGGCGGCGGTGGATGGCATGCAGGCTTCGGGGTGGAGCAGGGCGAGGCGAGGCGGCGAACGCGGTGGCGCCGACAGCGGGACAATAACCAACCGACGGGCCTGCAGCTATTAGTTCGTATAATTCGCATCTCCATACATTTATATGCAGCAATGCTACAGGAGGTATTATGTAAAAATGCCCGGAAAGGCCGGACAGATATAACACATCACCCCGCATCTGCCTGCAAAATATCCTCTCCTCGAGTTCCGCGTCGATTGTTGGTGCCCATACCGTTAAATTTAATTTACCTCCGAAATTATGAACTTTTTTTTGCGCTTTTATGAACATATGTAAATGCGGTTCCCTTATACGACTTAAATTTCATAAACCTTACCCTCCGCAGTGTAAGTCAAACCGAAAGTATTTGCTAGCTGAAGTCCTTGAAACCCACTCTTTTGTATAAAAAGTCCCGCAGGTTGAGGAAAGTCTTCAAGTTTGCGCCCCTGAGTTTGCCTTTTGAATTTGTTGATTCTTGGGGGAAGTTAGTCCCTGCGGAGTGTTGATGTGTTCTCCCGATCAATCCAAAAGGGAGGCTGAAGGTTCTGCGTCGAAGGCGCCGACGACGGCAGCGGCGGCGGCGGCGTCAGAGGGAACGCTTCTAACGTTTCCGCTCCCGCCCGCCAGCCGACGTCGCTCCGCCTCTGCAAGCAGCTCTTGCAATGTTGGCGCAAGCGGATGCGACGGCGACGGCGGCGGCGGTGGTGGCGGAGGAAGCGGGGACAGAGGCGGGACCGCTCCAAATATGCGGGCTTTCTGGACAAATAATCGCAAGTCGCTTTCACGCGAGCTGTAGATTTGTTTGCGCTGCGCCCTGTGGCATTATCCACGTTAAAATTACTCGCGGAGGGGAACCTGCTGCCGTCTGTGTGGCGAATGCATATTCGGGGTTATCTCCGCCGAGGATTCCGAAACTCAGCCCCGC
>BOPP01000900.1:0-10894 GCA_017312745.1 Gryllus bimaculatus | reverse complement strand
CCTTGACCTCACTGCTTATGTGCTCTTGGCAACGTGCATTGAACCTATCTACAGCAAATCTTCGGATGTTTGGGTCAACCAGTAGACTCCTTCGCTCACGCTCCTTTAATTGCTCGAGACTAGACACATACTAGCCGTCATAGTGCCCTCATTATCGTTGAGGCCCCCACGGATTCTATTCCAGGTTCAGACTTTCAAGTCGCCGTCACTGTGACCACAGAGACTGGGTCTTGCCATGGCGAGTTGGTCTTTGCACCTCATATTGACCTTCTCCACCAATCCAGATATCCAATCCGGAAGTTCCTCCCCCCTACCCCTCGTTGTCGGTTAAGGGTTAAGGCCATTTACAAGTCTGGAACGGGGGAACGCAACCTTTCCACGAACCCGTTTCACGTGACGTGCTACCCATGATATCAAAAAATGTGAGCATGGATTACAATAGTAATCCAACGTTGACCACTCTCGAGAGTTAAAATTTATTGGTCTGGATAGCCTGAAGTACGCTTAAAGAATGTTGCATGTTTTATGTTGATTAAAAACCTTGATGTTTGGAAAGTTGAAAAGAAAATGGCATCGCGCGTCTTCCTAGAACTAAATATTAAAAGGTAGTGATAGATGCAGACAGTACAGTATCAGGCCTTAATAAAATTCTGTTTTCTCATAGATAGCTTTTGAATAAAGGGCATCTAACAATTCAAAATGTATTTTCGCGTTATTTTCGCGTGAAATATAGTCAAGTTTAAAAAAATTTTTTTTCAAAAACCGGATCCACTCGTTTGATGACCATTTGTTGGTTGGATAGTCTGAAGTCGTTTCAAAGAATGATATAGGTCTATATAGTTTAAAAATACTTTATGAAATACTAGTTATAAAATTGGTTAAAAATACGCGTAAGAAAAAGAAAGCTATGTGCGTGAGCTCAGAAAAGGAACATATTTTTGCCAAAAAAAAAAAAAAAAAAAAAAAAAAAAAAAAAAAAAAAAACCTTATGTGGCCGGGTTCTGGTAACGAGTAGAGATAAATCGGCTGTTGCTAAATTTTGAACAAAAAAATCTCTAAACTTAGTGGAGTCAGTCATGTTTTGTATTATTTTTCTTAGTACGCGATAAGAAATCGTTTGACGGCAAAAACGTCAGAATGTCTGCCCTGCCCATGGATCACGCTCGCGCTAACCATATGCACCTGAAGTCCGCTAGAGTTCATTCTAATAAGCTGAAAGTGTCTGTATGTCACTTTCGTATTTTGAAAATTTAACAGTGTACAACCTCTGCTTGTTCTATTTGTAACATATGTCACATCCAAATCTACTTGTTCAATATAAAATGTAATCTACAATATTGCAGAGCGTTTTAGAAATATTGTGAAGAAAGTATTGCTTTGACAGCACACAATTTTTTTAATCGAATGTGTTCTCAAAATTGATCTTTAAATAAGTCCATGTTAAGCTTCACGAATAAGTATGAGAAATTTTTGGAGTAATTGGGCGTCGAAGTTAGTCGAAAATCCTTTTGCTTAGTGATCGTAATTTTAGAGGTTTTTGAGGCAGTTGAGTTCGCTAAGTTAGAATGGATGTATAATTTCATATTTCCTTGTTCATTTCTTACATTGAAGTATCTTGGATATTACTAAACAAACTAGCCTTTTAAGAAATTATTTAAAAACCTATTTTGAAATAAACGATTGGCTAATCCTTCAGTCGCCGCGCCTGCGCCATTTACAGCGAACAAGTCTGTGCTTTGGCACGACTTTGGAGAAAATCGCTCTGAACGGTTTAACCGCTAGTGTTGTTCCCAGACAGACCGTTATACCGTCGAACGATTTTCGGTGTCAAGACCCACAAAACAGGGGGATTCAGCTAACAACTACGTGTAGAGTTTTTTTCTAAATTACAACTGGATTTATCAAACTTTTCGTTACCGAGGGCCCTGTAATAAGTTTTTCTTCGAAATTCACCGTTTTCGCGCAGGCATTACAGTAACTCTTTAAATAAAAACAGTTGTGATGGGGCAGCTGGTTCTTCTTGAATGACGCAATGTAATTTAGACATTAAATTGCATATGTTGCGTATCTGCCATTTATGTAAATTAATTCAATACATACGTGAACCAATTTATATAAATAAATTAAAACTTAATAAATAAAATTTTTACAATCCGACACATTTACTTACATTATTCTTTAGAAATTAGGTCAGATATGCTCATTGGCCGCGACATGGTTCTCGTTTCATTAACTCGAGCTTTTCTAGTTAGTTCTGGCAATGAGACATGTTTCTCGTAACAAATTCATACAAAAAAAAACAGACTAAGTCTTGAAAATACGGTTGATCATCAACCTCCGCATTTGGCAACAAGTATTTCTGTTTTGGATTGATTGATTAGTGTTTTCGGGCACGTTGAATTACTAGGGTCATTAGCCACGTAAGATGTAGTGATTGTTCTATCACGGGAAGTGGTGAAGAATCCTTGCCGCGCTGATGGGCGAAACCTGGCGCCCGACCTACACTCCATCGGGCTGGGGGTTTCAGTCCAAATAAGGTATCTCTACCAGAGATGCGGTCGCCCCAGCAGGCAGCATGGACAAGCTCCTATGCTCGCGCAAATGTGTTGTAGTGAAGGAGCATGTACGCAGTTCCGCTTTCCGGTGAGAGGCCACTGCCAGTGACAGTTAGGACTTGCGGTGTCCAAGCAAGTTCGAGTCGTGTGTAGGGGCAGTCCATAAATTACGTAACGTTGCTTTGGGAACATTTTGAATACCATCCCTCCTGCTAACCCACGCTTGAAACCCCGTTAATTAATAAGGTAAGTAGGTAAACTTTACCAATGAAAAAAATAACAAAGAAAATAATTGTTATTAATTTTGTTTTTAAATTGATGATAATTCAAATTCAGAATTAATCTTGCTGACTGTACACTAACAACATATTAGAGGGGCAGTTTTTTACTAAGGAAGCATTGGCCGACAAAAATTTCTGACTACAATATATAAAGCGTATTGTGGCTTCTTCAGAGCGTACTGCTGCAGTACGCTCTGAAGAAGGCCACATACTGGCCGAATACGTTAGCCATCATTGACTTCGACCGCGCTTGTCCCGGATAGCCCAGCCACAACATAAACTCCGGCGCGGAAGCCTACGCAACGATAGAGCATAAAGCACTATATAAATTGAACCTAACACCATATGCTCTGCACATTTGCTTTTTTCAAATAGAAATTTTTTTTTCTCTCCTATCCATTATTAATATTTACATTAGCAGCAATTTCAACTAATGTTTTATGAGTAGGTACATGTGCTTTTAATAATGTCTGAAAAGTTTCCTGAGAATCATTCTGTAAAATGACTCAAAATTCCGCATTTTTTCAGAACACTGAACAACATTTTCTCAAATCGGCTCCAAATGTTTCTCTAACTTTTCCAACAAATAAGTGTCTATTGCACTGTTTAAGAATGTCAGGATAATCTTGCTGTATCTTTTGTTTTTCAGATAATTACACAAATGTAACTTTATTGAAATATATCTCAAGCAATTAATATGCACATTTCCAGCAACTTGTTAACACTATTGCATGACTTCATATGAAGTTTTTTCAAAACTCAATAGTTTTTCTGTGAAAAGAGTTCAAATTTCGAATTCACAGTGATGCTTAAACATCAATATTCTTAAAACGGCTTCAAATGTTTCAATGAATGTTGCCATTCGGGGACGAGTTTTTCTCTTTTCTTTAATAATCTTAAAGAATATTTGGTTCTACTATTAGGAAACAAAAAATTGAGAGACTTCAAAGAAAGTACTTTTAGGTGCGCGATAGATTGGGAAGCCGCAGAGGTATGTGGCAAGCCCGAATGTAAGCCCAGACCAATAGGAAAGAAATAATGACAAGAAAGTTGTGCCATTTTGTAGTACCACCCGTTTTTAATTTAGTTTCTTATATTTTAATGTCATGACTGAATAAAAGGATTGTTTTACAGCTAATGTGGAAAAAAAACAATATCAGCATATTGTAACACTAATCTAACACCTTTTAACCCATGGTAGCTTAAACTCTTACCCCATCGTGCGCTTAATGCTTTCATCTAATCCCCATCCCCCCTCATTAGCATACATAATTTTACGAACGACTCTTTACACCCATGAAAAAGTTATACTCTGAATTTTAGTCTTTCTACATATATTTCACACTGGATGCAATGTAAGATTTCATATACTGAAGATAATAAGGATCTGACCTCCTTTTGATTTTTCATTTTCATGCAAAATATATTGTTGATTCAGCATAACTTCCACGTACAGAAACACTGGAGAATTGAAGAATGTACGACCGCTCTTTCATGAGGTAAGCATATAGCTGCAGCCATGAGTTGAAGGGTACGATGGTTAGCACATAGCCATCCCTATCTCTTATTCTGGTCTCTCAACCTGAGAAGTGAGCTTTCTCCCGTCATACGCAGCATATATACAGGCATTGCAAAGAAATGCACAGTTATTTTTGTCAAAACCAGGATCGAACTCAGGATTGCACTTTGGAAACTGGAGCAAAGATTTAACCACGAGCCACGAGGCTACAGAATGAAGAAAATGGCTGCATATTATGTGTTATTCCAATGAATTTTTTATCATTGGGAAGATAGGGCCTACATTGATTCTCTTTAATGTTAATAATAGTATGAAACAAAATATAATTTTCCCAATAAAGGAAGGTAATGCTCATTTATACAACAGTTTAAAATCAAATTAAATCTATTGTGCTTTGGTAAATGCTACTGTAAAATCAAAGTAAATAAGGTTTGATGACTATGAACGGTGAAGATATCAGTGATATATTGAAAGGGCATAAGAATTCAGTCAAACCTCCAAAGGGAAATTGAACATTAAAGAATTGAGACTAAATAAGTTTCTTATGTTAACCATACAGAAATTCCTTCAATTTTGTCCATCATGCTGCTGCTGCACTGTTTTGCAAATGTGCATTCCACCTGAGGTAATGGCCATTCTATTCTGGAGAAGCTCATCATGTTGTCACTCACTTTAGATTGCAACAGAAAATTATTCAAATAATGAAAAAAAATGCCATCTATGTCGATCGCCTACAACTCTCTTCTATTGAACTTGAATCTAACCTCTGCCTGCCTATTTTTTAAGAAATCGTAATATTTGTCAAACTGCTTACACTAACAGTGGGAACATATTTTTCATGCAATACTGATATTTATGATTATTGATCATACTATACTAATCATCAAAATTTTAAAAAAATATTTTAACAAAACAGTGATGTATAAAATTGTATTGTATTGAATGTATTTGTATTGTATATATTTTTTTTTAAAAAGACTAATATGCTTGTAAACAAATAATGTACTTTACTTCCAATGTCAGTGACTCGGCATTTCGATCAGGTTTTTGTAGCAGTTTCCCTGATACATTGAACAAAATACTGAAATGGTCCCTTATTTTGCTTTCTGGATGTAAATGCGCTTCATGAATGCCACGTTTTTTGTGAACTCCCCTTTCGCTTGTGGTTGGTAGACTCTAATGGCAAGTGATTATATTGTTAGCAATGCAGGAAATAAAACCTGCAGTTTTTGTTTACATTGCAAATAAGATTTCTATACACTTGGGAACGAAAAAGTCTAGTTTTTCCAGAAGTCCACTAATCTTAGGCTTTTTAAAATTTTTATTTATTTATCTTTAAGTCATCTTTCATCTATTTATAGTTAAAAGGATGGGAAGAGGAATTCTGAAACTCAAAACGACATGCGTACATTATCATCTTTTCCCCCACTAACGTCACATAGTGTTTACTGGTTTTTTTGTACTAAAATAATTAGATACCATTGTCTATAAACAACAGGAACGGGAGAATAAGGCAAGTTAAAAATTTTTTCACCAATTTTTAATGCAAGTATATACAAAATACATACATAACATTTGAATCCCATATTACAGTAAAAACCTGTCATTATATTATTATATTTTGCTTCTTTAGAAAATATTAAACAAAATGCTTTAAAAAAAATAACCTTTATGATAATAGGTCTCAAATAGTTCAATTATTTTGACTTTCATACAGTAAATATACTATCTCTGCAGACATCTAAACTTCCCTGTGTGTGTCATAAAATGAATCATGTTGATTGGTGAAATCTAGGACAAGTCTCTTAGTGTTTTGAAAGAAAAAAATCTTTGATATGTTTTTTAAAAATTTTAAGTTTAAAAATGGGAAACACATAAAAACACAAAAAAAAACAAAAAAACACAAAAAACCACAAACCAAAAAAAAAAACAAAAACAAAACAAAAAACAAACCCCCCAAAAAACCAAAAAAAAAAACCCACCCACACCCCTCACCCCGCTACTGCCCCTCTTTCGACTCTCACTCTCCTCCCCCCGCCCCTTTTTCCCTGCCTGTGTCCCTGCCCCGTCCGTTCCCGGCACGTTTTTGGGTGCGGCTCTTTTCTCTCCTCCTTCTTCCCTCGTGCATCCCTTCCTTCCACGCCCTTTCCGCCCCGTCGTCCCGAATCTTTCATTTTGTCTCAGAAGAATCAGAGGCTAGGTGTCATCACTTCTAATTTTGAAAATTATTTAGGACTTGAGGTATTACATGTGAAGTGAGTTTCCTATATTTTTATAGTAAATATTAGTAAGTTTTTTTCTGCTAATTGTCACAGAGGGGCAGAAAAAACAGATGAGGAGAGAGGATGAGTAGCTTTACACCATGCTTTCCTGTGAACCCCAATACATCTCGCAGAATAGCTCAAAAACTGGAAGAATAGCAACTATCTCATCACTCAATTGTCATGTAAATAGGTCTCATCAATCAGTTCACTCAATAAACGGTCACATGCAAAATGCTTAATAAAAATATTGAACTTTCTATTTAACAAATCAAAGGGGACATTGGATTTGAACAAACAAACAACATACAGAGGAGCAAAGAATAACTTTTCAAAGTTTCAGATCCCTATTGGCAGAAAATGTGCTGGGCTTTAACATCGGACAATATGTATACTCAGTATTTGCAAAAACCGCAATGCAATGGTGAAGCAAAATTGTAAAGATGAACTATGCAATGATGTTATGATATTGCT
Organism: Gryllus bimaculatus; assembly: GCA_017312745.1. NCBI lineage: Eukaryota > Metazoa > Arthropoda > Insecta > Orthoptera > Gryllidae > Gryllus > Gryllus bimaculatus. The sequence continues at coordinate 3,804 of BOPP01000900.1, read as the reverse complement.
TTTTTTTTTCTATAGGGGATAAAATATTTGGTGCAAACGTAGGATATTTTTTGTATCATTTTTTAAAACGTATGCAGAAGCAAATGAAACATGCACATACAACCTACCTTCAGTAAAGTTGGATTTTACTTCAATTATATCTCCCAAAAAGGAAGGTAGGATTATATTAGCTTTGCACAAAAATATATTCATTTTCATTCCAGCACGCTTCACCTGACGAATGTCATCAAGAAAAGTGTATACTGGAAAATGAAATGTTGTTAATTTTAATTGGCATACTAAAAGTGCATTTTCTGATTATTAGGGTCATAAATAAATATTTTTAAAACCTTTTTTCAAGGTTTTAAGTCGCCACAAAATCCTCTCTACTAAAATTATTCCAATAACATAAGGTAAAGTTGGAATTCATAATTCGAATAATTACAAATAGCTGTAAGTTCATACCTAAGAGACATCTTTGATGCTTCGTTGTACCCTACACTCCAAATGTCTTCTCAAAAACTCTGCATGTTAGTGTTTTCAATAGTCTGCAATGGAAACACCAACATTGGTACACATAACATTTCAAATTTTCTTAGAAGTGCTTTTACATGACAATTAAAGAAATACACAGGTATTAACCTTTCTTTGAACATCAATGTGTACACCTTATTTCATGAAAAGCAAACATTTTCAGTATAATTCAACATATAATGTCGGCAACTCAAAAGATTAAAATATAATATTTAAGAATGTGTTTTCACAAAAATTTCTTAAATAAATTCACAAAAATGCTGGGCATCTAATTGCAAACAATGTTTAATGCATATGAACATGCAAACCTAATAACATTGTGGCTAATTACATTGGATCACAATCAAGAAATGGGGTCAAATTCTTTTTTCACAACTTGGAAAATGATGAGATCAAGAAATGAAATTGCATTTCAAATCTAAGAGAAATCAAGTTTAAATTAGTGTTACAAGTCCATATAATCATTTTTTTTTTTAAATGGGTTTACATATTTTACAATAGAAATATTAAATTAAAGTTCATTTTATATCATACACAGTCATGTTTATTATCTCTGAAACATATTAATTTTCACATACATCACAGGGCCATGAAAAAAATGGGGTTTTGGAAAAAAAAAAAATTAGTGGAAGGGGTTTTTTTTTTGGGGTATTTTCCCAATCAATCAGGCCTAGTGACAATGTTACGAATTAAGCTGCCATGAAACAGACCAACGGTGATTGATCATCCCTACTTTTTACATAGTAGGAAACAACGCTGAGAATTGACCCTAACAGTAACATCTACACAGTGGATGAAAATGGTTTCCTGTTTTATGCAATTTGTTTCTGATGGTACTCTCGACATTCACCACATAACTATGAAGTACAAATTTTTTAATCTATTGTATTGCATCGACAGTTCATTCGTAACAATGTCCTAGTCTGATGAGGAAAAACTTCCCATCATTAACATTGTCTGTGATGTAATGAGAACATTAATGTTTAGCAATTAATAATATGCTCTGTCTTGTAATTAATATGGATTTTAACTGAATAATTGTGGAATCAACAAAAGACAGTGCCTTAGATCTATCAGTTAGAAAAATAGACTTAATACTTCCAATACCAAATACACAACAAAGCAAAACTAAATTAATGCTACATTACAAAAGTTTAGAGCAAAAAAAAAAAAAAAAAAAAAAAAAAAAAAAAAAAAAAAAAAAAAAAAAAAAAAAAAAAAAAAACAAAAATTCGTTTTCATCTTGACATCAAGTGACTCATTGTAATGCTCTGAACATTATCACCAAGCATTCAGTAATATTCCATTCATGCATATAAATAAAAAACAAAAATTTCCAAGAAAATTCCCCAGCCTGTGAACTATTATTTCAACATTGATTAAACATTAAAATATGTTTTTATAAAATATTTAATATAAAAAAGGTACTAACAAAATATGCATTTGAGATCATTAATTTGGTCTCAGCTTTTTGAATTAGATGACAGGTAGTTTTTGACATCATGGTAATTTAATATGTAATGATATTTTTGACATATTCATCGAAGAGGATATAAGTTTAATACTCTCATTCTTTCCAATTTTGAAATGTCGTAAGTTATACTTGTCTACCACCTTAGTATTGAAGTCTAACTTCCTACGTCTCCTTTGGGAAATGCTTGAACTCTGGGTACTATTATACGTGGAGCTGGTGAAACCTGATCTGTTTGGCATATGGACTATATCAATATGATTAAGCTTGACTGCAAAGCAGCCTGAATAACTTGTTCTGTCCTTTTCTTAACACAGCAAACTGTTGTTCGTGGACTATGTGGATTACTTGGTGTAATATTTGGAGAATTCAGTGCTCATTGCTTAAGTGGAGAGTATTCCCACAACCTACAAGTCGAATCACCATTAACTCTGGTTTCACTGGGAATCATTTGTAGTTACAGAACTCAAGCATTTTCACTTTTTCCAAATAACTTAAGAGTTTCATATTTTTGTTCCTTGAATTTGCAACTAAAAAAGATTTTGATTTATCACATTGTAATCTTGGTTAACTGAATAACTGCAATACTTAAAAATTATAACACACCAATTATGCAGAATTTTACGACACAGCAAACCAGCCACGACGTTTTCAATTTTAAATATATCGACATTTCAGTGAACCATTATTGATCAAAATACTGACAAAGGTATCTTTCTGCAATGACATTTACTTGTAAAAGTAACGAAAAGGAAAGACTCTAGCAGTTTGAGTCCAGGAGTGGCGTAAGAACCCTGTGATAAAATTACACCACACAAAATTAAACACTACGTGGTCCAACCATGAATTCTACCAACAGCGCACTTTTGCAGTGAAGACAAGGTCAAACACATCAACAACATTCTTTTGTTGTTTCAGAGGCAGCTATTTGAAATTGCTGCTACAATCGACCTTCAGATTTGCTTTGGCGAATCACGCAATGCTTGCTTGAAGTTTACACTACTACAAACTAATTCTTCCCACTGATTTGCTGCCTTGTCAGAAGCATAGGTAATCTGTTTGATTGTGTCCTCTGTTTCGTCAGTGCCAATTTGGCTCTTCCAAGTAGAAACAAAATATTTTGAGTGTGTGTAATAAAAACTCAGTATAGCACAGTGATGCTCTTGTATGATAAGTTTATTGTGCACTCCTTTTTCCTCTCACCTTCAAATTTATAACAGTCAGTAGTTTCATGGTTGACATTTCAAAAAGCAAGTTAGTAAACCTAAGCGCCATTTCACTCTGCTTGTCCTGTCAGTTAACTCATTACAGCCTTGTGGAGGATTACATATGGCATCTCTCCAATTCTCCATATTTCAGTCACTTGTCGTCTTTTCTTTCAGGCTAATGTATGTTCTTTTCCAAGTTCCACTATTTGCCATTAATGTTTTGAAGGATATATCTATTCGTTGCTGTGAAGCGTCATTAAACGACATCCACAAAAGACAAACACGACTTGGGAGAGGGTGAATGCTGGAAACGGCGAAAATAGTACATAGTGAAGATAAGTTTTAAGTCACCAGCAGCGATGTAGTGAAATGAAAGTTGCCGAGTAGAGACGTTGTTTGCTGTAAACTGGCAGACGAGAAAGACGAACAATCTTCACCGAAAGAGTCCGATCTATATAATTGATAAGAACCGTACCACAACAAAGACGTTGCGGATAGAAATGGCGAAGTCTGAGGGAGACTAAATGGCTATATTCTAAACTTCAGGACGTTGCAATCAAGGCGCACCGCAACAAAAAAACAAGACGGCGGGGGCCGACGGGACGACGGGCC